>JAOTPV010000260.1:0-25835 GCA_028011355.1 Lentinula aciculospora
AGAGAGTCGCGCCTAAGTGAAACAACAACATGAGAACAATAAGGTTGACGCGTGTAACCTAAATGATAATGAGAATATAATGAGCGCTGGTGCAAGCGCCTCAGTGATTAGGTAAGTAAATAAAAGAAAAGAATAATGAAAAGATTGTTTCGTGACAAATGACAAATGCATATAAAACATGATGGTTTTCTCTGTTTTCTCCTAAGTCCTCATCGCTTATAACAATGTCCTTCACTCTTGCCGCCACCGAAACTGTGCAAGAGCGACAAGCAAGGCTCGTTCGTGAACAGGCAGAACAGGCTTGCCTTCGTCAAATCGAGATCGATGCACAGGAGGCCGCCTTTGAGGAGGAGATGGTTAGATTGGAGGAAGAAGCTCTTTGTGAGGCGGAGGAGAGGAGACTCAAGGAAGAGAGGAAGCTTGAGGAGGAGAGACAGACCGCAAAGAAGCAGGCAGAAGAAAAGCTTGTTGAGGAGAGCATCGCGAAGGCAAAGGCCGACGCCTTGAAGAGACTCGCGGAGGAAGAGCGAGTATGGAGTCAACGCAGGGCACAGGCTCTGCAGGAGTTACAGGAGCATTGGGATCATGCAGCTCAAGCTGCATTGTGACGTTCTAGTGACCAAGCATCACGGGAGCCTTCGGGCTCCAAGCAGAAAATTTACAAGTCAGCATCCATGGTACGCGATACCCCGGAAGGAGATCGATTGGTTTTAAAGAGGAAACATCCAGTTTCTGTGGTAAGTGATAGTTGTTCACAAATGAGTCTTTTATACTTAACGCTTTGTAGGTTGGTGGAGCCCCAGATCCTGATGACGATCCAACTCCCGGAGACGACGAGGAAGAAGACGACGATGATGATGACGACGATGAAGATGACAAGGATGACAAGGATGACGAACCTCCTCCTGCTCCTTCGCGTAACCGTGAAGCTTGTCTTCGTTGTGTTACCCAAGGTAACACGAACCACTGCATCGTGCAACCAGGAAAGCCACAAACCCAGGCCTGCCTCTGCTGTCATCAGCAATGACAATGGTGTGGTTGGTCTGGAGAAAATGCTGCTCGGAGGTCGAGGAGAAAAAAACCGAGGGTCGACGAAGGAGATATGTATCAGGGTCCCGCGAGTTGCATCACGGAACGAAAATTTGGAGTGGTTGATGTAGGAGAGAAGTTAGATGTTCTCGCAGAGCAGAACGAAGCCTTGAAGAGGCAGCTGGAAACTCTTCTCGGGTTTGCGAGTCGCACCACATTCGCGATTGAAGAGTTGGTTCATATTGTGCGGCAACAACCGGACGAGGAAGTAATTGCGGAAGAGAATGACAAGGAAGACAAGGAAAAGGAAGAGGGAGAAGAAGAGAACGAAGAAGAAAACGAGGAAGAGAAAAAGAGAAGAAAGATTCGCGAAGGAAAACAACACGCGACGTAATTTCCGCGTAGGATTGTAGTAGCTGTTAGGACTTGTAATTAATTATAAGTAGTTATATAGTATTGTTTTTTGTTGTTTTTTGCTTTGTGGTTTTGTTGTGTCTTTGTTTGTTTTGTTTTGTTTAATTTTATAAGTTTTTTGACTTTTTTGGTGAATTTGGATCGTAAGGATTTTGTTTTAGGAATAAAGTGTAAAGAGTTAAGATTCGTTCTGCAAGGAAGGAATTGCGATGGTTGTAGGAGGAAGGAATGTGAGAAGTAAGGATTCATTCTGCGAGGAAAGAATTGCGATGGTTTTGGAAAGGAGGAATTGTGAGAGTTCAAAGTTAGCTTCGTGAAGGATGGATCGCGTAACTCTTTAGCGTGAAGGTGTGGAATTTAGTAAGTAATGTAGTAGGAAATGTAATGGTGATGAATCGCGAAGGTTTCGCGAGGAGTTATTGAACTAGTAAAAAATAAAAAATAAGTATTTCCAATGAATGAAATAATAAAAAATTAAATGATTGTTAATCATGATGGTCCAGGTTTGTGAGGGTAATGAAGATGGAAAGCTGGAACAAGCTTGTCTGCATGAATTTCGTTCATGGCAACCCAGGAAAACTCTTTGTCTGTACCTTCATATCCTGCCCACCAGATGTAATACTATAGTGGACATTTCTTGTATCGATGATCCAATTTCGAATCTAACACCTCCGCGACATTGTATTCCTCTTCACCCTCGACTTCCACCGGAGGTGGAGGAGTTTGTTCCTGATGTGGAATTGAGTTCAGAGTATATGGTTCGAGTTGGGATACATGGAAAACTGGGTGGATACGACTGAGGTAGGAAGGGAGTTGTAACTTGTACGAGAGAGTTCCTATGCGCTCAAGAACTTTGAATGGTCCGAGGTACTTCTCGGAGAACTTCGCGGTAGGTCGAGTGGTTTTAATGTGCTTTGCTAATACAAATACCTGTGAATCAATGGGAAAATCTGGATGAGTAATATGTTTTCTGTCTGTTTGCTCTTTGTCTCGAGTTTGCGCATTAGTAATTTCTTCGCGAAGGAAAGAATGTATCTCATCTGAATTCATGGTGAAGTCAATCGCGTGATCAGAATGGATGTCGATTTCAGGTTTCACTGTAATGTTAGGGTGATAACCTTTATTCGCAAAGAACAGAGTAATACCAGTAGAAGTGTTAGGAGCATTGTTGTACGCAAATTCCGCGATAGGCAGAAGCTTTGCCCAATCGTCCTGTTGATATGCGCAATACATACAAATGTATTGTTCCAGAGTCTGGTTAACTTGTTCTGTTTGTCCATCCCCCTCAGGATGGTATCCCGAGGTGAAGTGTAGTTTGATTGAGAGAGCTTCCCCTAAAGTGTGAAAGAAAGCCGAAACGAATTCCGAGCCTTGGTCAGAAGTAACGTGACTAGGAACTCCGTGTTTCGAGAAAACGTAATGGACAAACAGTTCCGTGAGCTCTTCGGACATTATTTTGTCATGTGTCGTGATGAAGATGCCTTGTTTCAAGGCTTGATCCATGATTACTAAAATAGCGGTATGTCCTTTAGAGTCCAGTAGTTGTTCAATGAAGTCCATCGATATTGAATCCCAAGGTTGGATGGGCACTGGAAGTGGTTTGAGTAGACCATAAGGCTTATGTCGACGAGGTTTATTGCGTCCACAAACTGTACATGAATTAATATAATTGCAAACGAATTCGCGAACCTTTGGCCAAGTGTATTGTCGTCGAATGGCTTCAAGAGTCCGATTTTGACCAAAATGACCTGAGAGTGGGTGGTCGTGAAAGTAGCATAGAATTTGAAGTCATAAATTAGAAATGTTGGGAACATAAATGTGATTGTCAAGTCATAACAATCCATCAGACCCTAATGTCCAATGAGTGTTTGTACCATCCTTCGCGAACTTCAGTCCCACGATTGATTCCGGATCCAGTTCGATTGAATCGCGAATAGCGGAATGGAGTGCCTCTATATCCATAACAATGGAGGCGCAAAGTACCAGTTCTTCTAGAAATGTAGCTCAAAGGGAAGTAGTTAGTTGTTCATTAGTGAAAATGGGTCTGAAGTTATGTGGGTTACCTTGTGCGTAGCCAATATCCCCCTCTTTTGGATAGACGTCCCAGCGTCTAGTCATTGAATCAGGTTTTTCACCTAACTTACCTGGTCTGAATCGGATCACCATGTTAAATTGATGCAGGTACTCCGACCAACGAACTTGTCATTGCATAAGGATTTTCGTTGTCGAGAAGTACTCAAGATTCTTGTGATCAGTGATGACATTGATAGGATCTCCCGATCCCTCGAGGTAATGCCGCCAGCCTTTGAATGCTTTGAATATCGCAAGAAGCTCCTTATTGTGAGTGTCATAGTTAAGTTCTGCAGCTTGAAAAGTCCTCGAGAGGAACGCAATGGGGTGAATTTCTCCATCAGGTAGTAGGATCGAGAGGATCGCAGCTAATGCGTAGTCCGAGGCATCTGTTTCTACGATTAGATGTCAGTTTGGTTCCCAATGTGCCAGAATAGGAGCGTGAGTGAAGCTGTATTTGAGCTTCTCGAAGGCTTCCTGGCAGTCGGTATTCCAGTTCCAAGGTGTATCCTTTCGCATAAGTCACGTCATCGGAACTACGATATCGCTATAATTATAAATAAAACACTGATAGAAATTAGCAAATCCAAGAAAAGACTGGACGTCTTTGACTTTCCGAGGTACCGGCCAGTCAATGATAGCTTTTACTTTGTCTTTTGACATCATTAAGCCCTCCGGAGAAAGAATATACCCAATATACTCTACTGTATCAATCTCCCATTCGCATTTCACGATGTTTGCATAGAGTCGATGTTTACAAAGTCGATGGAGAACCTCGCGAACATGTTCGCGATGTAGTGTCTCGTTGTCAGAGTAGATAAGTATATCATCGAGGTAGACGATAACATAAACATCTAAAAGATCAGCGAATATGTCATTCATGAACCTTTGGAAAGCTGCTGGAGCATTAGTGAGTCTGAATGGCATAACCTTCCATTTGTAAGAGCCCCAACGGGTCCTGAATGTTTTTTTCCATTCGTCGCCTTCTGCGATTCAAACTAAATGATACGCGTGAGCAAGATTGAGTTTAGTATAAACCTTAGCTTTTTTCAGAGCATCTAGTAAATCAGAAATGAGAGGTAAAGGATATTGATCCTTCTTCGTGATGTTGTTCAGACCACAAAAGTCTATGCAAAGTCGAAGTTTTCCATCCTTTTTTGGTACGAATAATACCGGAGCTCCATGAGGAGAGGATGAAGGTTGAATAGCACCTGATTCGAGGTGCTTATCAATGAAATCACATAGAGCCTCTAATTCCTTGGCAGAAAGAGGGTAAAGGCGACCGATAGGTGGTTCGGCGCCTTCCTCCAATTCAATCTTTAGGTTGTAAGGTCAATGCTCAGGCAGCACTTTGGATTCGACTTTGTCGAAGACATCCGCGAAGTCCGCATAATGCTTCGGTAATGAGGAAGGATTGCTGTTGTTTGCCAAAGTCGTCAAAGCAGCTCGCACTGTGACTTCACTGTGAACCACACGTAAAATTAATGGTTCACACTTGGCATTCTTGCAAGCACAGTTGAAGAGTTCCGCATTGACAAGAGCAATGTTGATCTCTCGGTTTTCAAGTCGCGAAGCGTCCAATTGAGCCACCGAAGGATAGGAGTAGATGGGTTCATAGGGGAAAGAGTCTAATAAAGGACGAGGTGAATGGCGAGAATGAGTTTGCGAAGAGGGTCGCAAAGGGACCTCTTCGGAATTAATGGTAGGCTGACCCCGCAAGGGGACAGTTTCTTCCAGAACGAGTGTTCGCGCAAGTGAGGACTTCAAGGGAGACTCAACTTGCTTGGTGGAGTGGAATATAATATTTCTCAATGCCCAGTCAATCAACGGATTGTAGCGGGTCAAGAAACTGTAACCTAAAACTGCCTCGCAAGAGGAATCTAGTAAAGTGACATAAAATGTCAGTAGTAGTAGCTCACCAGAGGGAAACTGAACATAAGAGACGTAGTCTCGGAAATTGGTTTCGGAGATAAAGAACCATTGAAAAGTCGGAGATTGATTGAAGGAATCGAAGGAGTAGGAAGTGAATATTTATATACAAATCTAGAATCAATAAAGCAATCGATAGAACCAGAATCGAGTAAGGAGACAAAGGAAAGCTTCGCGGAAACGTCACGAAGTGAAAAATCTATGGTAAGAGGTATAGTAAAAGATCGTTCATCATAGGAAAGAGTGGATGTGTTTAATTTAACTTCCCCGGTAGTATGAACCTGGTCAACACAACTCCTGCTTCATACTGGGGTACAGGAGTTGCGGACTATTTTTCCAATACTGAAGAGGTACTTGCCACTACTTCCTGTGTTTCTGCGGCACATCCGCAAGCTTCATGAGCCTTTCATTTCTTGCAGTTGTCAAACTTATGACTTCCCCCACAAAATCTGCACAGCCCCAACTTCTTTTGATGTTCTGACTCCTTTGTGAGGAGCTTTCCGTCCGAGCCGAGGTTGCTCGCATATGCAGGTCGAGTCACCGCAGAACTCGTCGATGATGAGGAATTTCCACCTCCACTGGACTTATCTTTCTTCCCTGAGTTATTTGTCGAGGTTGTGGTTGTGGTGGTGGTGGTAGGAGATTGTGAAGAACCTGGCATGTTCTTCTTCAATGTGTTCAATGCTTTCCCTCCCAAGGAAGCACCTGTCGATCTAGTGGCTTCTCTTTTCCGCTCTTCTTCTTGTCTCCAGTACCTGTTATCTATGCGAAGTACCTCGTAATGGTATTCCGCGAGCATCTTCAGTTCCGGAAGATGAGCCATCTCATCTTTGATACGGCTTGCCAAGCCGCGTTGATAAGCCCACTTAAGGGCATGCAAGTCCCAGTTAGTAGACGCCGTGAGGGTATTGAAACGGATGTTATACTTCTGTACATTATCGGATTCCTTCATCCTTAATGTGCCAATCTTATCCTCGGCTTCCCCCTGTGCATCGTACATACCGAAATTGTCCTGCAATTCCTTCACCAATGCCACGAAGGAACTCGTCCACGCTGGCATTGCGGAGAGGTTCGGATCCAGAATGTCTGGTTCAAACCATTCCTTCACGGAACCACCAAGGTACGACCACGTATAGTTGATCTCCTTTTGATCAGTAAAATACGATGGACAATCAATAAACACCAAAGATAAGGAAACTAAGAAACCTTTCAGTTTCCATGAGTCAGATCTGTCACATACTTCAGGATCCTTAACTTTCAATCTTCCAGATTCTGCGGGGCTGCTAGCATTCATGCCTGCAAGAACTGTTCCAAGGGTATTGAGTGAACCCTTAAATGTGTGAAACACATCTAGGATGCATTGTTCAGTAGGGTCCAGATGGACACTACCTACCCATTCCACTGGACTCCTAGAACAACTAGGAATGTGAGAACCTCGAGATGTTCTGAGACCCCCAGGACTATCGGGATCAGATCCCCCTGGTTCTCCGGGATTTCCTGACTCATCAGGACCTACCTCTTCATCAATTTCCGCTTCCTCAATGTTCTCCGGAATTTCCACCATGGTAACTGGTATCCGACCTCACGAAGGGCCAGGAGCATTTGCTAGCTGCTGATGCATTCTGTCAGCAAGGGTAAAAGTGGTAGGAGATGGTGGGATTTCCATCTCTGTTGTTGGTACCCAGCCGTGTGATTTCTTTGCGGCATTTGAACAGTAATGGGGTCACTGTTATCTGTGTAGAGTACTTGGTACTCAAATTCGGAATGGTCCGGTTGACCAAGGGCATGATGACTTGAAATCTGTGCACTAGCAGGTTGTCCTGGGGCTGGACCGAAGACATTAGCTCAACATCGAGAATTTCCTGCTCCTGAGATTGATTCCGCAAACGGCGCGAAGGCTGTTGCATTCAATGTGAAAGGATTAACCGTTTCCGGTTCCTCTGTTACCAACTCGTCGGACCCTCCAGTGTTAGTGTAGTTTCTTCTGCTCCTTGTATAGACCATTGTTGAAGGAAGTAAAATTGTTGAGTAGAATGTGAAAGGTAATGAGGACAAATGTGCCGAGTGTGAGTTTAAATATACTGTTATGATCGTGCACAAAGGGATTGTTGAAAATGATTGTGGGATGATTGTGGGAAATAGCAAAGAGAATTACTCTGCAAGATAAAACAATCCTAGACTATGTAGTCAGACCTTGACTCCACTATTAGTAGAGTCCTCGACACTTCATGTGTCTACAAGAGAAGAAGGTAAAACATGTTCCATTTGCGATGACCTTTGCGGAACGTACTGACAGTAGGGATGTTAAAACGATGATATGGGTAAGTGATTAATTGGTATCACTATCAAAGTGCTATCAAGGTTGATATTTAAACTGAGGAACTACCTATTTGATACTGTAGCTTTATACTAAAGGTAAGTCAGGATCACGAAGTGATGCCATGCCCAAATGGGTTAGCTCATAAGTAAAGAACAAAGGAAGGGATATAAAAGGGATAGTGTAAATCCAATAAGAATGATAAGAGATAACGAATAATTACTTCGCGTCAGAATTCCTTTGCAAAGTAATTGCATAGTGGTAAAAGGATATAAGTAATATATCTAAGTAGCGGAATGATTCATGAAGCTTCATAAGGACTTAGCTTGCATAGATATAACACTTTCAGCCTTTGTGTGTGGTGCTAGCCCCACTCCTCACCTCAGCCTGGGCTTGCGCCTGTGCTTTCCTCTGTGCTTTCTCCCTTCGTCACCACAACTTCCTTTATATTGCCTTATTGTCTACTCATTGTATACTTACAGCTTTACTTATGGATATGAGCAACTCATATTATATATCCTCACTGTTATGGTGCAAAGGGTTTCTCATGGTTTCATTCACTATATGTACATTAGAAAGGATATTTTGTAGTTATATTCCTTAGCTCTATTCTTGTCTATTCTCCTTGGTGTCAGCAACTTGCTAGCTCTCACAAGAGACAACCAGGCATCACACAATAGTTGATGAGCAGGAGGATGAAAAAGTGATGAGGATGAATAAAACAACCCAATACAAGTCTAGCTACCAAGGAGTATAGATGAGAATAGAGCTAAAGAATATAACTACAAAATACTCTACCTTATATACATATAAGAAATGAAGCCATGGGAAATATCTCACACCATAACCATGAGGGTATACATTAAGAATCACCTGTATCCATAAGTAAAGCTGTAGGTATTTGGTGAGTAAACAATAGGCAATATAAATGGAATGTGATGGTGGGACAATAATGATGACAACCTGTCAATTAACTGACAGGCACAAGAGAGTCATTTGTAGGTGAAACAACAATGCAAGAATAATAAGGTTGCCACATGTAATCTAGATGGAAATGAAAATATAATGTGAGCACTGGTGTAAGTGCTTTAGTGATTAAGTAAGGAAGTATTAAAAGAAAAGAAAAGAATAATAGAAAATGATGTTTTCATAATACATATGAGAAATGCGAAGATGGAGTGAATCCAAATGAGCAAGATGTGAGAGGAATGTATAACATGATCACTTTATATACTAATGGACTATGAAAACACATGTAGAGTACTTAGAGATCTACAGTGGTTCGAGATGAGTAGAACTCAATAGTGTTTATTTCTAGATTATCTGTCATGCTGTGTGTAAGTGTATTGCTTCTGAGATTCATCGACATTTGACCAGCCTTAGAAAGTCATGAGTTTCATGAGTCAGGTGTTTGGATTTTAAATCATGCAGACTCACAGAAACACAAGCAACAATTGTTGAAGGCCTGTGTTTTATTATAGTTTATCAAGAATCCAAAGATTGATGATTGACTAACACTATTAATAATGCACCTAGAAAATCTTGACCAAATCTGAAAATGAACAAGTTGGCTAAAAGCAATGCTAACCAAATTGTCAATGTTGAAATGATTATAGTGATAGATATCTGCATACCAAACATCAAACAGAAATAAGTAATTGAGTCCCGAGCAAGCAGTTGAAGTCTGTGAATTTCCTTAGTAAATTGTGATTAAAGACCTAAAACTTCATGCAGCACACACGTTGATATGTTTCCAACTTGCACGATTGCTTTATAGGCAACCATAAAACAAAGAGTGCCTGGAAGCACCAAAATCAGCAAAATACCATCCCGTTGTGTAGTAGACTCTGGAGTCACACACACTCTATAATGACTGGTGGTATCCTACAGCAAAGCCAGCAGTAAGGCAGCAATAGGAATGTAACTAAGTACAGCAAATCCCTTCTGAAATGTGTAGTTCTATCTGCAACAAGGATTGACACAATAACCCAAGCCAGCATTGATACTATCATTGTCATAAAGATAAGACACATATCAGTATTCCAACAAACCAAAGTACACATACCACCAAATAAACCAGTAAGACAAATTTTAATACTCTAAAAGCCATAGAATTTGTCATTGAATTAGTCAATGTGAGTACACTCATACCCGTTGGTGTTGATCTACAGCAAAATTTGCAATCAGACTAATGATTTCAACAGCTGACAGTGAGCCTTACAAATTGCCAGGGTTCTGATGATTAGAATCATTTCTACAGTTCCAAGAGAAATAAAAGTAGGCCTGCCATTGGGATTGTTATTTATGGTCAATAAATAAAAAATTGAGCATACCATGGGGTGAACTTCGCCACAAATCGACACCTGGCATAAACGGTAAATCTGTTGAGCTATAATCAGAAAGATGTTTACGAACATAGTGGATGGAGTGTTGTAGAAGTCCATGTCTACTCAGAATGTGAATATAAGTACTTGATAGGCAGTCAACACTAAAAAATTACACTTACATATACCATCGAAACTGAGAAGTCAACAAGCTGTCAAACCAAAGGCACTCCTATCAAGTACTCACAATAACATAGGTGGTACAATGTAGCGGTTCATAAAGAATAAAAATTTTGGCAGTTTCCATGGTAGCCTACCAAATAGTCAATCATGAAGTCAGAACAATCCTGAAATACTCTCAATCTGTCAAGGCTTGAAAAACAAAACTCACGTCTAGATGGTATAAATCTATAAGAGAATGAAAATTTTATAATATCTGTGTGTATCTGAATTCTTTAGGTTTTGATAACGGCTCACCTCCGAATCAATACTCAATATATGATCATAAATCAAAATAGTCTGTAGAGGAGGATATACAATAATACAATAGGTTGCTATCTCTGAAACAGCAACTGCTTGGAACTTACTAAAAAAACAGCTAATTCAAAAACGTAGTGGGAATTAGAATAAGTACTTTTGAGTATAGCTCCTGCATCCTTACCATTCACATATTTCACTGCAGCATAATCATTGAAAGCTTGTAGAGTATCTCCAGGAATTTGAGTTGATGGAATAGCGTTGGAAATGTTGGATGCCATTGCTAATCCAACGGCAAGTTTGGGATATATTTGGAGGGAAATATAACTTCAGTGCTTCATATATATAGATTCTGAGTATGCCCAAATTGGTATCTATTGTAATCATTTGTTCCATACCCAACTTTTGTCTAAGTATCTTTGAATGAGTGACCTGGCATACTTGGAACCTTTTGATTAGGATATCAAGTGGCTGCAGAACAGATATATCATTAAAATCAATGAAAGGACTGTTCACATTCGTGATAGAAATCATCAGTGCCGCGAGCTTTGATGAAGCATTTGATGGTAAAAGCTCACGGTCATGTCAAGGCCAGCCCCGCAACGTTGCTCACCAATGTCGTCGCCAGTCGAATTGAATGGACATTAAGTATCAGTGCGGGTTTCTCCCTTGATTCATCTTTTTGATATGTCTGTCGCTTGACCGGTTCTCCAATTGTCCAACAAAATCACTATCCTTCTCTTGTTCGTTCCCTCAAGATTCGTGTCAACTGAGGGATGTATGTTCAGGCAGATTAATGATCAAGTTCTTAGTGTTCTCTCACGCTTGCTTCCTGTCGTGCAACTTGGTGCTCTGTAATATTGATCCCCGTTTCATCACACTCAATACCACCCACTAAATGACCCAAAAGCTCGTTCTAGTAACTGGAGCCACTGGACGGCAAGGTAGTTCCTTGATCAATGCTTTGAAACCCTCAGAGTTGGAGGCCCGACCTGAAGATTCCGAATTTCATGTTCTGGCCTTGACACGCAATTCGAAGTCCCCTTCAGCAAGACTGTTAGCGTTACAGCACCATGTCACTGTTATCGAAGGAAATCTGGACTCAGTCACCTCCATTCGCGGCATATTTGAAGAAGCCAAACCTAAAGGTGGGGTCTGGGGTGTATGTTGCATTCTCGCTTTTCCCGGGCTAGGAGCGAATGCCGATGGAGAAGAGGCGCAAGGCAAGGTGGGTACACTGGATTTTCTCCCGAGATTGAATTTAAGCTCATGTCAAGTCAATTTCGAAGGCTTTAGCAGATATCTCGTTAGAGTACAATGTCAAAAGCTTTATCTTTTCCTCAGTCGAAAGAGGTGGGGAGCGAGATGACGACAAGGCTGTTCTGGACCGACTTGCTAAAGTGAAGATAGAGCGTCACGTCAGGGAGCTTGGAAAACAAGGAATTCCATGGACGTATGTGATCATTTATGCAATGACCGTTCGTATCTGAGTCCTTAGTCTTATGCGACCTGGTTTTTTCATGGAAAACTATGAGGGAACCATTGGAAAGATCACAGTCGCGGTTCTGAAGGCCGGTTTGCGTCCTATGACGACCATACAGCTTATTGTGAGTGGTACTCTATATCTGTATATAGGGAGTCAGCATATATTTTAAAAAGACTGTCGACGATATTGGTTATGTTGCTGCGGGAGTGCTGAAGGTGTGTGTGGTGTACATTATCTGTCTTATCAGTTGGTTGAGAGCTGTCGTGTAGAGTCCGCAAGATTTTCGAGAGCAGATCCTTTGCGTTGTCGGAGAATGCTGCACATTAAAGGAACAGGAAGAGTCTTACAAACGTGCAACGGGTCGTTCTCTCCCCGCAATACCAGCTTTTATTGCGCGCACACTTATTTTAATCAATGGACACACCAAAGACCTGTAAGTACGACAAGAGCATGCTAATTCATGTAGAACTGACTTGCAAGGTGTATCAAACCAGTATCGCAGACATAGAACGCGTTCATAGGATTCAAGAAGAGAATGAAGTACCAGATCATGAAGTTCAGGTTGCTGCAGCCAGGAGGGCATATTCTAATATCCGAAATTTTGAAACATGGGCCAAAGAAAAGGCACTGCCTTCCTCTACTCGGCATACCAACGGATGGAACAAAGTGACTATCAGTAAATTGGCTGCAGGACGACAATAGCTCAACTCGAGTAGTGGCAAGACTGGTATGATCCAAATCACTGTCTGATGATACATATTACAAGAATCTTCGTCAACTTCTTCAGAAATTATGTACTTACTACGTTGTTACTTGTTTCCAGCTTCGTCTGACACCGCTCATCTCTGTCCACTGGGAGACGAAACTGTGGGTTGGGGGGGTCCGAGCGTTAGCTCGGATGATTCGTAGAAGGAAAACACCCGCCGCTCGGGCGGGTGGGATTTCTGCTAGCTTCGTTTCTCGGGCGAGGTGAATCTAACGATTGAATGTATGTCCGTATTTAGCTGGTTAATGGTATTGCTTGGTGTGACTTGCTCTACTGGCTATGTACTAAACTGATTCTGCTTGTTATTCGTTGCTAAAGTGTGTACTTATTGCATGTGCGAAATGATATTGTAGAGTGAAGAGCAAATAGCGGTGGGTCGAATATCGGAATTGCTTTGTTTAGGCTATGGAACGATGGTTGTACTGTCGATATTTGAGTCGTTAACAGGAAGAAGCTTTGGCGATCAGTCCGCTAACTGATCCCCAGCTTGTTCGCCGCTCGGCTGGACGTTGATGCTAGACTAATAGATTTTCATAAACCACGGGAGCAAAAATGAAAGGTGTGAATTATATGATGACAGTCAGACGCTGACACATGCGCTCCAATAGAAAGCTTTCGCCCCTTGTCCACTCATTTTGCGCAGTTTCTCTTCAAAATGCCAACATGTCCTTCAGATAATCAGCAAGCTGTGGATCAGAGCGACTTTTGGTCGGATGGAGGAATTGAGTGGGATGCACATCGTATAGGCTGGGCTATTGCTGGTGCTTGCGCTGCTGCTGTATGTCTCCTTATTGTTTCAATACCCGCAATGATTGAACTACTCTTGTAGACCGTAATAATATCCTTTTTTTCGGTCCTTCAACATTGTCGGTGAGCCACGATGTAGTCAGCGGACCTGATTTTCTCTCTCAATTCAAATCTTACCAGGAGTTACACCAATCCCGCAGAACAACGACAAATGTTAGTTCAAGTTTGTATTCCTACCCGGAAGTACTCAGCAATTTCTCAGTCTCCGGATCCTCTACATGCCCCCAGTTTATGCAGTCATATCATTTTTATCCTACCGATTCTTTCGAAGCTACACATACTATGAACTGGTCGAAGTTGGTGTGTCAAAAAGTCCTCGCTCTATTAATTCCTCGCTAACATCCTCGACGTAGTCTACGAGGTTGGTGAATTTCCTGGCTGTAATGGGGCGAAACTTATGGAGCGTTTAGGCTTTCACTTTAAGTGCCTTTCTGTACGTCTCATCGGATTGCACAGCATTCTTTACTTAACTTCTATCGCAGAATGCTCCTAATCGAATTTGTCGCCGCTAGTGGCTCTGGCCATAAAGCCGAAAGCTCCATCGCTCGAAAAGACAAGCGTAAGCTGCCCTTTCCGGTTCGTTTATGATCACGATGCAGTCAGCAAAGCTATGCTCATCGCTACTTGATAGTTTTGTTATTGGCGGTATCGACCGACCAAGGTATGTGCTCATTGCTGTATCACTAAACTTCTTTTGACCCATCCCCCTCTGCAGCCATACTTCATGTATACTCTGAAGGTATACAAAACGTTCATATTGGTATAGGGTGTAGGACGTTGATTTTCCCTTTCCTCAGTGGGCGGTGTTGCAGTATGTCATATTTAGACCCGGTGCGTTTATACCATTCAAGTTACGGTCTTTCTGCTTACGCTCTCATTTTTCTAGCCATCTCCATCGCCGCCATTATATGTCAAGCGTACAACGTCTTGTGCGAATCTGAGGGCTTTGATGCCCAGTTTGCGAACGTTTACCTCGAGGCTGTTGATTTTGTCAGCATCAGGTACGTCGTAAGGCCAATGTTTTTCATGGGTCTTTCCTTATTTTCCTATCGTTAGTGTCGCTCTATACGGCTTATTCCTATTCTACGGCCTCACCAAGGAAGAACTAGCTGGACGACGACCGCTTGCGAAATTCCTAGCCATCAAGCTTATCGTTATGTTTACATGGTATCAATCATTTGTGGTAAGAAGATCTTTATATCTAGTATCTTGATACTGACGCTAGCTTGTTGCTGTCAGTTTGATGCTCTGGAGGGCCGTGTCATTCATGGTATGCCCAAATTCGAATCAAATAACCTGTTCATCCATCCGATGCATTATTCTTAGCAACACAGTACTGGACTGAAACCAACATCGCGGATGGGCTGAATGCGTTGGCGATCTGTATCGAGGCAAGTGAAGTGTTCGCAATGTTCGCATGCACAACGTATTTACAGATCATATAGATGATCTTCTTTGCCTGCTTTATGTGGTGGGCTTACACCCCCGCTGCGTATCGCATCGAAGGTGCTAAGCCAACCAGCATCTGGCGACCATTGTGGGACTCGTAAGTTCATCATAGCCAAAAGAATGAATCCCGCTGACCAGCATGATCATCTATCCTCCAGGATAAATTTCAGTCAGCACCATTCTATTATTGGGGTTGAATTCTTCTAACATTTTCTCTCTTTCTCAGTTGATTTCGCCCTCGAGATATGGTCCTCTCTCAAGTTCTTTATTGCCTACATACGCGGGATCCCTCAGACTCGCAGTCGTTACGCTACTCAGGTCACTGGCTTCGATGAAGCGTTCGGTCTTGAGAAGACGGACCGTGCAGCATACGTTGGGCATGCCAGTAGTGAATCCGTCTTGAGGGCACAAAATGGTCGTACCAGTGAGTACGATTCAAGTCGCGCCCCTCGGATGAGCTACGATGAGGACATTAGATTAGCTCCCTATAGTTATGGCGACGCAAGAGATAGTCCGGCGAATTATACTCATCATGATCGTGATGGTCCTGATTCAAGGTTCTAGGTTTAAGAGGTAGCGATGAAGGGAAAACCTTGTCTAACATACTAGATACTCATTTTCGGATGGACTCGCTGTACTGATCCCTTCTTAGTACGTTCTTTACATTCCTATTCTGTTAGTATTCAATCGTTGGTGTATCCATTATTTTCCCTTAATCTTTTTCGCTTCTGTAGAAATGATTGTTGGTGTGTAATTGCGTATTCATAATGCATCCACGCACCAGAAGTGCTTATCAGGTGGTGTCTACTCCACGAATCGAATACAAGCCCAGCCTGCAATGTTTATCTAAGACTGTTGTGCAGCGCAGCTCAGAGAGTGAAGCGGACTGTTTAAAAGTAAGGTCTGGGAGGACGAGGGCTGTTACAACATTCACTTCCTCCCAGTCAGCTCACCGCTTCAAGTCTCCCCTCTCTACATAAGCCCCCACCATCATCTCATATACCAACATAGCCTGCTCAGGTCTTTGAACCATCCCTGCTCTCTGTTCCCTCAACGAATCGATCTCTTGCGAGACCAGGTCCGTAGATAGCGTAGCCGGGAGAGGGCCAAGCGGTGTGTTGGATGTTCGATTTATTGACGTATCTGAAGGTGTCGTAGAAGTATGTGGAAGCAAAACTGATTGGGATGTGTGAAAAGATGATGGAGAAGAAGAGCGGGATTGGGATAAGACGGAGTCTTCATGTGGAGGTAAGAATCCTGCATGTCTCAGAAGACTGTTCATTGCGATGAATGAGCCTGTTCGACCAATGCCTGCAGAGCATCCGACAATGATAGGTGGATCGTCCTTTTCTGCGCTGGACGTACCTGGTCGATCTTGGGAATTCTTAGAGGTGTTCTTCGAATGGTCCTTCACCTCCTTCGAGGGAGCGCTAGGACGAGTATGACTTGAGCTCGGGTCCAAAGGTTTCTGACGATTAACTCGGTTCACAAGCCTGACAAACTCGAACAACGCCGCGCGGTCAGAGGGTGAAGGCACGGATTGATCTGGCCAGGCAACGAACAGGAGATGCGTGAATTGGATGGCGGGTTGAATCGTTGACTTTTTGGATTTGAGTTTTTGATGGGAAGACGTCGATGAGTCATAAGAATCGCTGTAATAGTCCGAGTCTGAGTCGGTATCGGCGGGTGATGCTGGACGAGGTGGAGGAGTAGAGGAAGATTTAGGACGGAGAGGAATATCGTCGCTGTCTTTGTCACTATACTCGTTATCTTCAGCAGCAGGCTCGACGAAAGGCCTAACCTCGACAATACTCTTCACACAACACGCTTCCCTGATTTCCTCCTGCGCGACAAGAGTGACTTTGAGCTTTGAACGCGATATAGAAAAGGTCGAAGGAGAGGGCGAGGAAAGATCAGTGAGATCTGGTACGACGATCATGGTTTGACCGACAAACGTCAGGGAAGTACGGATGTGCTTTCCGTCGACCGCTCTCGACGTTCTGAGTGAGCTGGACGACGGTTCGTGGACAGGACCAATGAATGTGTTGAGTCGTAGAAGCCATAGATGAAGGATCAGCAGTGGTGGAAGTAGTAGGATGTACATCTTCCAGGAGCAGGCTCAGAAATGTATACGCTGTATTCCCTCAACGGCGCTTGAGATGCAATCCACCATTTTCTTCCATACTTTTCCTGTACCCAATTCGCATTGACATAAAGCCCTTCCGAATGTTCATCGACAGCTTGGGGAGCATGAACGGCCTCCAGAGTTCTGAAAATATGGAAGCTGGACCTTGACACGCGTTCGGTCATAAGGCAACACATCCATATATCGATTCCTCAACCGATTTTCTGGTGATGTGCCCGAGACGATAGAGTAGAAGTTTGTCGATTCTGAAGAGTAAAAATTGGAAGTGGAATTCAGTAGATGACTTGAATTAGCCTCCACCGCGGCTACAGCTTTGGATGTCATCCCTTTTCCTGCTCCTCCAGAATGATTCCCATCTATAATAACATCGAGTTGTTGGTTTTCATTCTTCACTTTGAGAGACTCGGCTCTGAAGCGAACACGAGCATCTTCACGCTCATCTAGAATAGTGAGCGCTGATTGGATGTGTGGTGCTGTATAGGCGTTAAGAAGCCAACGCGGAAGAAGATCTTCAAGATCGTAAGCTTTGGAGGACTTGGTTGACATAGATATCTTAGTGTAGTACCGAGCAGCAGCTGAATGTAGGTGACGAAGTAGCGGCGGTAGACGCATACACTGTAATGTAATAGTATACGGGTACCGGAATCGTGACCTCTGTTCAATATGTTGAAAACCTTATCTGTATTTATGAACGAAACATTACAGCGACCTTTCATATAGGTTCTTTTCACTCAAAATTTAATGTTGTCGAGATTAACCCTTAGAGCTTTCGAGACCGGCTTTGGAGCCATCTACTGTGAGCGTCAAAAATAACCGAGCGCCTGATTTTCGGAGTATTTTGTGTGATTATACTTGAAGTGCATCATGTAATTGAACTCCCCTCATTGGTAGTATATACCACTAGCTAGAAGCTGTAATTGAATCACTCTTGTACAGTCAAAAATATTATTTACTGAGAAATCATTGCAAAATCAAGTTTTTATATCAGGCTGGACTGCTATGTGTTACAATCATGCACATTGACCGCATTGTACCGATAGACCTATTGATCCAACTTACATTGTTGACTGAGGACAGGATTCAATCATCGATGTATCGCATCGATGATACCGGCCAACGTATCTTCTCGGATAGATTCTGAACTCCTATCTAATTCATTTGCTATCAGTTCGGATAGATCCTAAATCCTTATCTTGTTGTCTATCCGTATGGGTTAGTTGTTCTCCTATCCGCACTAACATATCTTTGCTTCCATACACAAGTAATTACTTTAGGTTATATTATAGCAGTAGCAGAGATAACACTCAGTAGTAGTATAAAGGCCCTGCAAGCATAGGTAGAACTTTAGTTTTAATATCAACTTGGAGTTACACCCTCTTAGCCCTTATGCTCTCTTACTTTGTTCAACATTGTTGACATTGAGTACAATACCAACTTTGCCCTTGGATGAACCTTTGACATTGGACCATGCAGCGTAGTGAGGGTATTGTCAATAGCAGTACCAAGGTCCACTCTTGACATCAAAGACTTCAATCCAATACTTATAGTATCTTGACCTGGATCAGCATCAGAGTTCATCGATCTGCATGTTCCTAACACTATGACAGAATGAAAACTCAGAATATCCATGCAACAACAAAACACAAGAATTAGCAGTATCTAATGACAAGTGAACCATCCCTTTGCTGTGCATAAATCTGCAACTCACTGAAGCATTCCATCATACAGTGCATCAAGATAATCCTTTCTCATTTTTTCCCCGCTCTTCCTGCAAAACAATATCTTGAAACATGTCCGATTGCCCAACTGGAAGAGTGGGAGTATATGTCACGAAACAATCTTTTCATTATTCTTTTACCTTTTCTTTTATTTACTTACCTAATCACTGAGGCGCTTGTCACGAAACAATCTTTTCATTATTCTTTTCTTTTATTATTCTTTTTCCTTTTCTTTTATTTACTTACCTAATTACTGAGGCGCTTACACCAGCGCTCATTATATTCTCATTATTATTTAGGTTACATGCGTCAACCTTATTGTTCTCGCGTTGTCATTTCACTTAGGCGTGACTCTCTCGTGCCTGTCAGCTCATTGACAGGACGACGTCATTATTGTTCCGCTTCCATGTTTCTTTTTATATTGCCTTATTGTTTACTCACCTAATACCTACAGCTTTACTTATGGATATGAGCAACTCTTATTGTAGATCCTCACAGTTACGGCGCGAGACATCTCTCACGGCTTCATATCCCATTAGTATATAAGACCTAGTATTTCGTAGTTATATTCCTTAGCTCTATTCTCGTCTATACTCCTCGGTAGCTAGACTAGTATTGGGTTGTTATATCCATCCTCTTTTTGCTTTTTTGCCCTCTTGCTCATCGTCTATTGTGTGACGCCTGGTTGTCTCTTGTGAGAGCTAGCGGGTTGCTGACAGAAGAATAGAGCTTCTACCACACACCACCCATCACAACAAACTTTTACAAACTTGCCTAGAATTCAACACGCCATTGGAAACTAGTTTTCTCGATACATTACACATTTTCATTTTTACCAAACATGCTCATCCCCCCTACTATAACCCAACATGACTGATCGGTCGATACATGCGCCCGACCCAACAGAAGTCGCTAACGTCACCCCCTAGTCCACGCCGGGTGTTTGTCAATACACCAGGGAACTATGATGGAGATCCCGCCACCTATTGACCATGGCAACGAAGAATGATGGCCTACGTTTCCGAGTTAATGGAGACGAAGCAGGTCGACAATTCCCATCGTGTCACCACCATTATCATGTCCTTCCTGGTCGGAGGAAAGGCCGACGAATGGGCCCAGGTCTACACGGATGACCACTTCAATATCGACAAGGGGTTATGGGACATCACTGGGAAGCAGCTGATAGATGATATGGATAAAGAGTTCACAAACGTCGCGAAGGAGAAAGAAGCCCGCAACAAACTAACTTATATCTGACAGGGGAAGTCTTTGGCTGGCGACTTTTTCAAAGAGTTTGAATTGTTGCTGAAGGATGCCGGGTACAAGAAGGATGAGTCACATGTCCTTACCTTAGCAGAGAGAGCCGTCGATCACACCCTTCTGTACGACATCATTAAGGGACAGATGGAGCCCTTTGAAGACTACAAGGAGTTGAAGAAGGTAGTCACTGGAGCTGATAATGTAAGGCAGCAATGGGCCGAACAGAAGAGAGGTTACGGGTATGCGGGGTGGTGGAACGCTAACCCACAGGGACAGAGTCGTGGACAGTCGTCCACTCAGCAGAACCGGCAGGAGCCAAAAGCAGTTCCGAGGGCAGAGTATCCTGCAGCACAGTGAAGAGATGCCACTGGCACCACGTTCGGAGGAACGGGTAGGCCGATGGACATTGACCAGGCGAGGGAGAAGAGGCTGTGCTTCAACTGTGGTGAACCCGGCCACATGAGCAGGAACTGCCCGCATAAGAGAAAGGCGGTTGTTTGGGGTATCATGCTGAATATGAGTGAGCAGGAACATATGGATTTCATTAACGACTTGGGTTTTCCCAAGGCTCCTCAGTAGATATAGGTCTGCAGGAGCCTTCACATATGGACATTTCGGAATTTGTTGATAATGGCATTGATTATATAATTAGTACAGGTACTAGACAGAAAAACGCGTCCACCTTCACACACAAATCCGAAAAATCTGAAAAACCTATACGGTATGAACCCGACACTGCTGAATGGCTAACTCAGAGAGTTAGAGAAGATCAAATCCCAAGGGCGGTAGGATTATTACGAACCTGGATGTCCTCTTCCCGGGAGAAAGAAGCCTCGGAAGAAACCGTCATGGAAATATGAAAACGGAACTGGAAAACGGCAGTCACCGCCATCCGAAGTCTCAAGAACAAAAGGAGTTATGTTCGCGGGACACACGGCAAAAGTTTGAAACTTCTGGTAATACTCGAGACACTGGAGGATGCTCGACAAATCGTCACAGAGGGACTCCTCGACAGTGGAGCTACCAGTTCATGCATTGACTCAGAATTCGTCAAACGGCACAACCTCGTCACAAAGGATTTACCAATCAAGACACCCATCTATAATGCCGACAGTACACTCAACGACTCCGGATCAATAGACAAGTATGTCAAGATCCGGATGACTATCAGTGATCATTCAGAAATCATACAATTCGGAGTGGTAAGTCTAGGAAAGAATAATATCTTTCTAGGACTAGACTGGCTATGACATCATAACCCTAGCATTGATTGGAAAACGTCTGAACTAACTTTCGACAGGTGTCCAACAAGATGCAGTTACAACCCACACTTTTGGACACCAGAGGATACTCATTCTAGAGTGGCGTTGCAGGAAGGCGAACAACTTTTCTTGTTTGACTGGGATAGATATGTTCACGAGCAGGTACAGTCATGGAAGTGGACAGAGGAACAGGCCAAGAAAGAAACAGCTGAAGAGTTCGACACTTCCAAATCCTACGTCAAGGAGTATCCCGATGTTTTCAGCCAGAAGGAGTTCGACCAGTTACCACAATGACGCCCTTGGGACCATGCTATCGATCTAACACCAGGTTCCAAACCTTTGGATTGCAAGGTATATCTGCTAAACCCCGAAAGAACAGGAGGCTCTCGACAAATTCCTCAAAGAGAACCTCCGAACCGGACAAATTCGACCTTCCACTTCCCAGATGGCTTCACCTTTTTTCTTCGTTAAGAAGAAAGATGGCACTCTATGACTGGTACAAGATTATTGCAAACTGAATGAGATGATGGTTAAAAACCGGTATCCACTTCCTCTCATTCAGGAGCTGATTGATTGTTTGAAGGGTGCTAAAGTCTTCACAAAAATGGACATCCGATGGGGTTTTAACAACATCTGGATAAAGGAAGGTGATGAGTGGAAAGCGGCTTTCTGAACTAACCAGGGGTTGTTTGAACCCACATTTATGTTCTTCGGACTCACTAACTCTCCTGTGACGTTCCAAGGTTTCATGAACCACATCTTGCGAAATCTCATTAATGAAGGACACATTATCGTCTACATGGACGATATTCTGATCTTCACTGATGACATCGAAGAACACTGGCGAATCGTAAAGCAAGTACTCAACATTTTATGGGAGCACAAATTATTCCTAAAACCCGAAAAATGTTCTTTCGAAAAACTGGTTATCGACTACCTCAGCATTATCATTGGTAATGGAACTATTCGCATGGATCCCAAGAAAGTACAAGCCATCCGCGAATGGATTACTCCCCGCAAGAAGCATGATGTTCAGCAATTCTTAGGTTTTGCAACTTCTTCAGACACTTTATTCGTGGGTTTAGTCTTGTAGCGAAGCCACTGACACAGCTTACTGGGAATGGAACTTGGAAGTGGGAGAAAGTGCAGGAAGATGCGTTCGAAGAGCTGAAACGCCATATTTGTGAGGAAGTCGTTCTGTTGATTCCTCGTAATCAGGGACAATTCCGAGTCGAGGCTGATTCTTCTGATTATGCCAATGGCGCAGTCTTATCACAGTTTGTCGACAATAGGTGGTACCCAATTGCTTTTCATTCACGTTCCCTCAATGAGGTTGAGCGTAATTACGAAATCTACAACAAAGAACTCATGGCAATCATGGATTCACTTGACGATTGGCGGCAATATTTACTTGGTGCGGAGGAACAGATCGACCTTTTTACAGATCACGCAAACCTCCAGTACTTCAAAAAGCCGCAGAAACTCAACCGACGACAAGCGCGCTGGGTACTGGAATTAGCGGAGTATAATTTCGATCTTGTTCACAAATCTGGTAAATCAATGACTAAAGCTGACGCCCTGTCGAGGATGACAGGTCTTGAGATGGGGGACAAGGACAACGAGAACATTGTTCTCCTGAAACCGGAACTTTTCATCCATGCTCTTGACCTATCAGCTCCTGAAGATCTCCTGTTATCAGAGATCCGAAAGAGTAGAAACCAAGTAGATCAAATTGTACAGGATGCCCTCGCTGCAAAAAACCCAGAGTGGACTGAAACTGACAAAGTCATTACATGGAAAGGGTGTGTTTATGTACCGAAAAACCGCCTACTTCGATCAAAAATAATCACTCAGTACCATGACACGCCGCTAGCGGGACATCCTGGACAGTATAAAACCACGGAATTGATCACTCGAGACTACTGGTGGCCAGGGGTTACACGAGATGCAGGGAAGTACGTCGAAGGTTGCAAGAAATGCCAGGCTACGACAGCTCATCATACCAAACTGGTGGGACAACTACATCCACACTTAATCCCATTGGAGCCTTGGCAGATAATCGGTACTGACATGATAGGGGAACTACCGGAGTCAGGAGGATATAACACCATTTCGGTGTTTGTTGATCATTTTTCCAAAAGATTGCGGCTTGTTCCGTCGCATACTACAGTCACATCAGAGGGAATGGCGAAAATCTATTGCGACCGTATCTTTTCCATACATGGAATTCCACGAAAAATCATACACAATCGAGGACCTCAGTATCATTCCCATTTCATGAAGGAACTCTACCGCCTCTTAGGAATAGAAGCAAACTACACCACAGCGTATCACCCACAGACTAACGGCCAGACAGAATGGACGAATCAGGAGATCGAACACTATCTCCATCTGTTTATCAACTACCATCAAAACAATTGGCACGAGTGGTTACCGCTTGCAGAGTTCGCTTATAACAATTGAGTACACTCCGCGACGAAAGTATCTCCTTTTTATGCTGACAACGATAGAAACCCCTACAAAGGCACTGCACCCCAGATGACTTCGGACAACCCCACAGCACAGGTGTTCGCAGACAGTATGAAGAAAGTTCGAGAGGAAGTAGGAGCGGCCTTAGGTAAGGCCAACAATGATATGAAGAAGTTCTATGACCGGAAGCGGAACGTCAGGGTAGAGTATAAGCCAGGCGATAAAGTCTGGCTTGAGGGAACTAACTTGTCGACAGACCAGCCAATGAAAAAGTTAGGAGATAAATGGTTTGGACCATTTACAGTTCAGAAGAAGATATGCGCTAGCTCCTATAAATTAGATATCCCCTCGACATGGAAATGTATTCACAACGTTTTCAACGAAGTCCTCCTAACCCCTTATAAAGAACCACAATTCCCCTCTCAACCACGAAACACTCGCCCACCTCCTGTTGTTGTAGGAGAAGAAGAAGAATTTGAGGTTGAGGAGATTCTCGACTCACAAAAGGTAGGAAGGGGAATCAAGTACAAAGTCCGATGGTGAGGATATGGATCGCATGAGGACACTTGGGAACCTCGGTCCAATATCACACATTCCTCCAATTTGGACTGAAACCAACAAAGTTATTACATGGAAAGGGCGTGTTTATGTACCGAAAAACTGCCTACTCCAATCCAAAGTAATCACTCAGTACCACGACACGCCATTAGCGGGACATCCTGGACAGTATAAAACCATGGAGTTAATCACTCGGGACTACTGGTGGCCAGGGGGTGACACGAGATGCAGGGAAGTATGTCGAAGGTTGCGAGAAATGCCAGGCAACAAAATCACATCATACCAAACCAGTCGGACAACTTCATCCACATGCGGTACCAACTGAACTGTGGCAGATAATTGGCACTGATATGATAGGGGAACTACCGGAATCGGGAGGATATAACACCATATCGGTGTTTATCGATCATTTTTCCAAAAGATTGCGACTTATTCCATTGCACACTACAGTCACATCAGAGGGAATGGCGAAAATTTATCGTGATCGTATCTTTTCTATACATGGGATTCCACGAAAGATCATACATGATCGAGGACCTCAGTATCATTCCCGGTTGATGAAGGAACTCTACCATCTTTTGGGAATAGAAGCAAACTATACTACGGCATATCATCCACAGACCAACGGCCAGACGGAATGAACAAATCAAGAGATAGAACATTATCTCTGTTTGTTCATTAGTTATCATCAAAACGACTGGCATGAGTGGTTACCACTTGCAGAGTTTGCCTATAATGATCAAGTACATTCTGCGACAAAGGTCTCCCCCTTCTATGCTGACAATGGTAGACATCCCTATAAAGGTATGGCACCTCAAATGACTTCGGACAACCCCACAGCACAGGTGTTTGCGGATGGAATGAGGAAGGTTCGAGAGGAGGTAGGAGCGGCCTTAGGCAAGGCCAACAATGATATGAAGAAGTTCTATGACAGGAAGCGGAGAGTTGGGGTAGAGTATAAGCCAGGTGATAAGGTCTGGCTTGAGGGAACTAACTTGTCGACAGACCAGCCAATGAAAAAGTTAGGAGACAAACGGTTTGGACCATTTACAGTTCAGAAGAAGATAGGTGCTAGCTCCTATAAACTAGACATCCCCTCCACATGGAAACATATCCATAACGTTTTCAACGAAGTCCTTCTCACCCCTTATAAAGAGCCGCAATTCCCCTCTCAACCACAAAACACTCGCCCACCTCCTGTCGTTGTAGGAGAAGAAGAAGAATTTGAGGTTGAGGAGATTCTCGACTCACAAAAGGTAGGAAGGGGAATCAAGTACAAAGTCCGATGGCGAGGATATGGATCACATGAGGACACTTGGGAACCTCGGTCCAATATCACACATTCCTCCGATTT
>JAOTPV010000261.1:0-25682 GCA_028011355.1 Lentinula aciculospora
GCAAACTGTCTACAATCAGGAAACATGTTATGTAGGCTCACAAAAATTAATAATGCCTTGTCGTAGTCAACGATAGTGAAACATACTATAGTCGAATATCTCGCATACGACCTCCTCGGCCAGATCCTCATACAATATGCGATTTATGCATTTCAATTTGCAAAATAAAATCGAAATAAAACCAGAATAAATCTTTCATTCAATCAGGGAGCCTATCTGAGTATATTACTTTGTGAGAAATTGGTCTAAGATTGTCTGTTGTGAGTTTGCAGTCTGTAACCTTTGAATTGTCCCTCGAAACCTTCACGAAATCACCCATCGGCTCTAAAGCCTCTGCGGCAACCTTGGCATCATCATTATTATCATCGTCATCTTCTATCTCAATGATTTCTCCTTGCTTCACTGTTAGTTCATACTCTTTACTCACTCAACATTCTTTTCCTCTGGATTCTTGTAAGACTATCGTGAGCGCTCAATCCTCAGGTGCACACTAACTGGTGTGAACGACTCTAGATTAATTTTACCTGTAAGACTATCGTGAGCGCTCAATCTAAGTAATCGTAAGTAATAGTCTACAGGCCGGAATAAAGACCACTTACCCTCAGGTGCACACTAACTGGTGTGAACGACTGAGGGCAATGTATGTATGTATGGCTATTTAATATGTATCTGTATCTACCTCGAAACGAGTCCGTACGGCTAGCTATCGGACGGAAGAAATATTGAAACGTGTATCGGAATGAATAAAATTGTTAAACACAAGTATGATGATGAGGGTTTTTTTTCGTTCCGGCGTACGAGAGAGCACTGCCCTTAGCGTCCGTCGGGACTTCTCCCCCTCACCCGCATATTCTCGACACTCCCCTAGTCCCGGAGGACGTTCTCCAGCCCCAGTAGTCTGACCTGAGTACGATGCGTGGTGGTCCCCAAGGCCTTCATAAGGACGTCGGCCATGTTCTCCTCTGATGAGACGTATTGAATCTTGATTTCACCTTTCTCAACCAGGTCACGGAGATAGTGGTATTGTATATCGATGTGCTTGACGCGCTGGTGGAATTTCGGGTCCTCGGAGAGTGCAATAGCTCCTTTGTTGTCTGCGTATAACTCAAATGGGAGAGGAGAAGGATGACTGAGTTCCGTGAGGAAGTTATGTACCCATTTTGCCTGTTGGGCTCCTTTACCATAAGCAATGTACTCTGCCTCTGTAGTAGACAAGGCGACCACATCCTGACGCTTTGCCATCCAGAAGACCAGGCCTCCCGCAATAATCGTCACAACCCCCCGTCGTAGATCGATGAGTGTCAACACATGCAGCATAGTTCGCATCACAGTAGGTCTTGGGTTTAAGTCCCTCTTTATGTCGGTGATAGGTTATCCCATGGCCCTTCGTTCCAATGATATATCGACAGAGTAGGATGAGTGCGCTCCAGTGAGCTCTACCAGGGTTCTGAAGAAATCGCGACAGAAGGTTCGTTGCATAGGCTATATCGGGACGACATGCGCCCTGCCCAAATTGAAGGGCTCCCAGGAGCTCAGCATAGGGTTTGTCCCGCATGAACTCGCGGTCTTCATCAGTCTTTGGCAATTGGTCCGCAGATAGGGTAATCCCTGGTGCCAGAGGAGTTGCCTTTGGTTTCAGATCTTGAAGGCCGTGTTTGGTGAACACCTGGTCCCAATAAGCCGGCATGGATAGAGTTGCCGAATGATCTTCCTTGTTGTGAATGAGCCGCATCCCCAAAGCGAACTGGATGCTGTCCATCTTGTGCATCCTGAACCTATCGCCCAGCTCTTTCTTGGCCCTCACCATCTCTTCCTTCAAAGACGAACCTCCTAACGTATCATCTGTATACGTACCTGTCATCGTCTCCCCTGACTCTGATTCCCTTTGTCTCACACATTGGTCTGCACGAGATCTAGTGTACCCCAAGTCTTTATATGCCTTATCCAATGTCTTCCACCAGTTTCTCCCAGCTTGCATAGTCCCGTATAGGGACTTCTTCAGGCGCATGACTTTTCCAGCACCTCGTCCTTCGAATCCCTCGGGAGGCCTAACATATATCTCCTCATCTAATTTTGCATTAAGATATGCAGAGGAGAAGTCGATTTGCCAGATGTTATAGCCTAAGGTGACCCAGACAGCGATGAGGATTCGGAGGGACTCCAACCTAAGTACTGCGGCAAATGTTTCGAAGTAGTCTATGCCTTCTGTTTGTTTCCCACCGTTTACGACCAGCCTTGCCTTCTCGTCGACAATATTTCCTTTTCCGTTGAGTTTGTGAGCAAAAACCCATAATGGGTTGAGGATCGTGGCACCTGCCGGAGCTTCTTGGAGAGGACCAAAAACTTCAAACTCCACCATTCTCTTCTTTTCCTTTTCTATGGCTGGGCTCCATCGCGTCGGTTCCCCCATTGCTGACGAGTATGATTTAGGTACGGGTGGTAGACCAATTGCAGTCAGAGCTGCATTGAATTTAGCCCCTACCTCGTCAGGAAGGACCTCTGTGAGTAGGGCAAACGACACGGTCAAGTCCCCTCATGGGTTTGATGTTTCGTTTGCCCATTCTTCTCCACTCCCTTTTGCTATCCTTTCTCATTCGAGGAATTCGTGAGTGTTTGCCGCTTTATTTGATGGGATTCGGACACAATTTGATCTTCGTGTGGTAGGTTGATTTACCGCTGTCTGATTTTCAGTATTGGTTGCCTCAGGGTATTGGATTGTTGTTGAGTTGTCGGCATCAGGTTCTGTGATTGTAGGTCCCTCAGTAGATTCGGTTGGTAGGAAAATATCATCCTGACTTTCTCTCCCCTCCTCTCCAACCGAAGGTATCGGGTTAGGTATACACTCATCAAAATCTGCATCCCGACTTGGTACGATATGGCCCGACGAGGTGTACAGGAGATAGACGCCTCTCTCTAGGTACCCCACCATGCTGCCTCTGAAGCCTCGCAAGTCGAGTTTCCCCGGAGTTCCGTTGACAATCGTACCCCATGCCATGGCTCCAAACGGGCGAAGGTGAGCCACAGCCATCCTTCTACAATACCATATCTCAGCTGGGATCTGAAACCCAGTGCATGCGGCTGGCAGGAGATTGTCAGTGTAGATGATGTATGCGCAAGCATATGCTCACAAGAAGGACGGGAGGCCTGAGTCCTGAAGGATGGTCCGGACACGATCAAAGGTGATACCATGCTTACGTTCAGCAACACCGTTTGCAGCTGATGAATAGGGTGGAATGACCTCAAGTTTGATCCCATTCTCGTCAGCCCAAGTCTGCCACAGTACGCTATTGAACTCCTTCCCGCCATTGATCCTGATGTAGAGAAGTTGCTCCCCAGTCTCGTTTTCAGCCCTCGCTTTATACGATTTCATCGCCGCCAGTGTGGTGGTTGATTCCTTATTGGCCAAGTAGAAATCTCTGCCCATTGCCGAATGACCATCAAAGATAGGCATTGAGTAATAATACCCTCCGATCGCATGAACACGCATGGGTCCAGTCAGATCAACATGGACCCGCTCCAACCTTCTTGTCTCGCGAGACGTTACTGCATCGAAGGGACGTCTTTTCGCCTGACCTAGCTGACAACTAATCACATTTCCCAAGTTTTTCATCCACCGGTCCTACAACATCCATGCCATCCACGAGGCCTTTCTCAATCATCATCTGTATCCTGGTCAATCCTGCATGACCAAGTCAACGGTGCCACGTCCTGAGGTCAACGGGCTTCACTAGGGACCTCCCTTTCACTACCAGGCTCTTTGACTGGCTACCCTTCTCGTTTAGACGGTACAATCCCCCTGACCCATACCCAGTCAGGAAATGGACACCAGAAGGGCTGTAAAACTTCGCCATGCCCTTTCCAAAGAGTATATGATATCCGTGCCTGTCCATTCTGGAGATTGAAACCAGATTGTAGGAAACTTCAGGGACATGGAGAGCATCTTTGAAGGTAAGGACAACATCGCCTTTCTCATTCGTAAATGTCTTTCTGACTTGGCCATAGCCCAGGATTTTCAAAGAGGTAGAGGCTTCAGATGATTGTGCCATCCGAACGCATGGTGTGTAGGTGATGAAGTCATCTCTGTTTCTGAAGAAATGGTCTGACGCTCCCGTATCCGCATAGATTTCGTTCCCATCTCCCAGGTTTGACTTAGCAACCAAACCGTAATATTGAGTTAGCTCCCCGACCTTGGGTATAGGGGTCCCCGGTGTCGTTGCCACATTCACGGTTGACGATTCTGTGGATACTTCTCTCTTCCCCTTCCACCAGGAGGGGTATTGACCTTCCTTCCCTCCTCCCTTCCTAAAGCATTCTTCTGCCAAGTGACCGGATCACTGGCAATTTCGACACTTCTTGTCAGGGAACCTCACCACATTAGCCGATGTCACAAGTTGTTTCTCCAAGGTTTCAATACGAGAGGTCAGGTATGCCACGGAGTTAGCCTGAGGGAGGCGATCCCCAGGTACAATAGTGTCCGGCCGATTCTCAGATCTGGAGTATTGGAAGGAGATATGCTGTATAATGGAGGACGATGAGGGGAAAGTCATAGGATTTGCATTAATGTTCTGCATTATGGTGTCGAATGAGGCAGTCGGGAATGCCGCCAAGATGATCTCTCGAAAGACACTGTCCAGGATATCATTTCCCATATCGACTGCTTCCTTCTGCAACTCTCTCATTGAGCGGAAGAACACATCTATAGTTTCATTGTCGCGGAAAATATAACTGCGCAGTTTTCTCATAGAGATCACCTTCCTCATATCATCCTTCTGGCCAAACTCTTTGACCAGTGCATCGAAGAGGTCCTTTGCATCCAATGTGTCGACCTCGGGGACCAGGGATGGTAAGTCGACAACGAAGGACTCGATTACACCCTTCGCCCGATTATTGCGAAAGGTCCACTCCGGCTTCGAAGGTTTGTCTGAGAATACAAGGGTAGATTCTTTAACTGATGTCGACTCTGAAGAGGTGTCTGAGAATGGTTTCTTCACCGATCCATCAATATAGCCATCAAGTCCCTGGTTTCAGAGGGATACTTTTATTTTCCGATTGATTGGCTTCCAGGCTACACGTATCCCACTGTCGAACTTCTGGTCTTCAGGGACGTCGGGAACAGGAGCAGGGATTCCGCCGTTGCTAGTCATACTTGTCTGTATTCGCTCAGTCGTTATTCAGGATAAATGTTCGTGGATAGTTTAACAGCAGGCAGGGCCCATAACCTGTAAGACTATCGTGAGCGCTCAATCCTCAGGTGCACACTAACTGGTGTGAACGACTCTAGATTAATTTTACCTGTAAGACTATCGTGAGCGCTCAATCTAAGTAATCATAAGTAATAGTCTACAGGCCGGAATAAAGACCACTTACCCTCAGGTGCACACTAACTGGTGTGAACGACTGAGGGCAATGTATGTATGTATGGCTATTTAATATGTATCTGTATCTACCTCGAAACGAGTCCATACGGCTAGCTATCGGACGGAAGAAATATTGAAACATGTATCGGAATGAATAAAATTGTTAAACACAAGTACGATGATGAGGGTTTTTTTCGTTCCGGCGTACGAGAGAGCACTGCCCTTAGCGTCCGTCGGGACTTCTCCCCTCACCCGCATATTCTCGACAATTCTCACCAAACCAAAAAGCTGACTCATCAACCTCCCTCTCCTCATCCAGATTCATGATTTCTTCCAATGTCAAGGGGCTCCAAAGATACAATTCTGGCTCCTGAATGTCTCTACAGCATCCACGAGCTCTTCCTCCACTTCAGTCATAGTAAGTGTAGGACACAGAGGAAGCATGTGCCGATATCTGGTTTAGTTTGAGGTGCCAAGTGTGTAGCAATTTCTGATAAAATATCCTGTGTATCCACACCATTTTGTTGTTACAGTAATAAAAATGATGCTCATTTGGCCCAATGCATTTGAAACAGTGAGGCTTCTTTGCAGTTCCAATGAACAGAGGTGGTAGCTCTTTGGTTCCTGTTGCATTGATGCAGAACAGTGAAGTGGTGCACTTCTTATTCATTTTTTCACCCTTCATCTCTTTTATTGCCAGACTACAGTCGGGAAGAGCAGACTAGAAACATTTGGTCTTGTCATCATTGAAGATGTCTTTGGGTTTGTAAGGTTGGTTGATTCCTGCACAGCATTTCCATTCTTTGGCAGCATTTGCAGAATTCGCTGATCCGGATTCACCATGGCATCAAATTTCATGGATGTTGTAAGTTTTGCAGAAGGATCCAATCTAACCTCATCCATCAAGTCATTATTCCTTTAGAAGATCAAAAGCTTCTTCAAAAGAAGCTCATTTGGCCTTGAGCATAGGACCAGATACTGTCATGAAACAATCTTATTATTATTCTTTTCCTTTTCTTTTCTTTACTTACCTAATCACTAAAGCGCTTACACCAGCACTTATTATATTCTTATTATCATCTAGATTACACGCGTCAACTGTGGTGACGAAGGGAGAAAGCACAGAGGAAGCACAGGCTCAAAGTACAAACCGAAGTGAGGAGTGGGGCTAGCACCACACATGAAGGCTGAAAGATAGAGTGATCAAGACAACAGTGATAGCGCAGGGGCCAATCACTACGGTCACACAAGGAAGACTAGTTCCAAAGACCAAGTAAATATATTGAAGATAAACGATGATACAAGTACTAACCTAGTTCCAAAGACCAAGAGGTCAAGATGGGGAACTAGGTGTCAGCTTACTGTACTATATATACAAGTGTCTAGCTGAGTAAGCAACAGCGTGGGAAGTTGATAGAAGTATGCGGAACGATGTAGAAGGATGCGGAAGAATGTAGCTGGATCCAAATAGTACAAAGATAAAGGAAGAAGGAAATATAGGAGAAATAAAGTAAGTACCGTATCCTGTGTAGCACGTCACGACATTACCCCCCTTCTACAGTCGATGTCCCAGCGACTATTTCAGTGAGGTTTTCATAGGGTTGCCAGGGTAGAGAGTGGAAGATGGAGGCTGAAATTTTTCGTGGTGCATTTGAGTGTTTTGCATAGAAGTCTGCAATTGCCTCGTCGCTTGTACCGACTAAGTTCTCTTCATGCTCCCAACTATTGTGGCCCTCGTCGTACCCCTTCCACTTTACCAGGAATTGCAACTTTTTCCACCGTCCAAAGATCCGACTGTCCAGGACCTCCTCCACGTCGTAGAACTCTTCTCCCTCCACAATTTCGGGTTCTGGTGGTGGTGGCTCGATTCCATTGACTTCATTCCCTTTCCAGGGAGACAAGCGGTTGGTAGGGATGTTATCATGGATTTTCATCCAGGTAGGTAGGTGTAATTGATATGTGAGTGGGCCCATTTTCTCTGCGACTTCAAATGGACCTAGGCATTTGCTTCCCAGTTTCTGGTTCTTTTGCCGTACTTTCAATTTGCTCAATGATAACCAAACTGGTTGTCCTACTTTGAATTCCTGTATTTTTCCCTTTACTCCCTCTCTGATGCGCTCTTTGCTCATCCGTAGTGCTGCTTCTGCATCCTCACGTGCGTGCTGTAGCAGTTCCAGTCGGCACTCGATGGACGGGTATTTTGTCTCGATGCCATTTGGAATGGTGAACTCAGGAGTATAACCATAAAGTGTTTCGAAGGGGGAGTGGCTGTGTGTGGAGTGGATGCGAGCATTCATGACAAACTCGGCAGTAGGGATTAGGAAGTTCCAGTCATCCTGTCGGTGACTTACATACATGCGAATGTAACGTTCAATTTCCTGGTTGGCACGCTCTGTCTGTCCGTTTGTCTCAGGGTGATAAGCTGTGGTCAGGGCAGAGTCGATTCCTAGTCGCTTCAGTAGTTGTCGCATAACGTCTGCCACAAATTGGGGTCCTCTATTGGAGATGAATCGACGGGGTAGTCCATGTAAGCGGAAGATTTCTTTATAAAAGAAATCTGCTACTCCTTCTGCGGTTATCTCGGTTGTACAGGGGAAGCAGTGAACCATCTTTGTGTAATGGTCAACAAAGGTGATGATCGTGTTATGGCTGTCCTGTGTCATAGGCAGTTCCCCAATAAGATCCACACCAATGTCCTGCCAGGGTCCTTCTGGTACGGGGAGAGGTTGAAGGGGTGAAGAGTGGTGGGGGTTTAGGCGTTTGTGTTGGCAGTGATCACATCCGTCGACGTATTTGTCCACAAAAGAGCGCATCCCAGGCCACCAGTACAGTCTGCTGACTAGTTCCAGGGTACCATGCATCCCTTGATGACCTGCAGTGGGTGCGTCATGGCAGTGTTCCAGGATTGTTTTCCTTAGCGCAGTATCTGAGGGGACGTAGACTTTGTTGCGGTAGTACACCAAACCATTTTCTTCTCTCCACTCGGCTGGACCACTAGTGAGACTCTGGGGACCTTTGATACCTTTCAGACCATCCAGTACTCCGGCCTCTCGGTTGCTGATCTGCCGAATGCGGTTGAGGAGGGGATTATGGAGGAGGACCATGGTTGCCGCATTGAGGAAGTGTTCCGGCTTTAGCACAATCTGTTCCCTGTTGTCCTCTGCATCGGTGACCTGGTGCTGCACCATACATGACAGTGCATCAGCTTGAGTGTTAGCTTTGCCTGGGCGATGTTTAAGGCGGAAATCAAACCAAGAGAGCCATAGTGCCCATCGTGCCTGTTGACGACTGAGGTCCTGGGCTGTCTTCCAGTATTCAAGGTTCTGGTGGTCGGTTATGATCTCAAAGGGTTCTGGGGATCCTTCTAAGAAGGTTCTCCAGTCTTTCAATGCCTCGATGATGGCCAGCATTTCCCGGTCATAGATTTCGTAGTTTCGCTCAGCTGGATCCATGGAGGAGGAGCAGTATGCGACGGGGTGCCAAAGTCCATCCTCCTGTAGTTGCGAAAGTGTACCTCCAGTAGCGAAGCCCGATGCATCCACTTCAATCCGAGTTGGTTTCGATGGGTCCCATAGTGTGAGGATTGGTGCCGATGTAAAGGAGTCCCTTAATGAATCGAAGGCTTCCTGCTGTTGTGATCCCCAAACCCATTTAGTGTCTTTGCAGGTAAGGTTGTTCAGGGGTCGAGCTTTCTTCGCAAAACCTTCGATAAATCTCCGATAGAAGTTAGCAAATCCTAGGAAACCTCGGAGATCACGTAGCGTTGTAGGGGCCTGCCAGTTACTAACTGCCTCTATTTTGACTGGGTCCATTCGCACTTCTCCTTCACTGATTACCAAGCCTAGGTATTCGATGGAAGGCCGTTCGAATTCACACTTCTCTGGTCGCAGATATAGGTCATATTTGCTGAGGCGTGTAAGCACATCGTTGACTATACTTTGATGTTCCTCCAGAGTTTCAGTGAAAACTAGGATGTCATCCAGATAAGCGGCCACCTTCCCAGCAGCAATGAGGTCAGCAAATATGGAGTTCATGAGGGCTTGGAACGTAGCGGGTGAGTTTGTTAGGCTGAAGAACATGACGAGGGGCTCAAAGAGTCCTCGATTTGTTGCAAATGCTCCCTTCCATTCATCCCCCTCTTTAATCCGCACATTGTTATACCCCCAATGAACATCCATCTTGGAGAAAACCTTGGCTTTGCGTAGTTGGCTGACAATGTCCGTGATGAGGGGAAGTGGGTACCGGTTTTTTACTGTGTATTCATTGAGTCGCTGGTAATCCTGTACAAATCGAAGTTTACCATCCTTCTTTTTGACAAAGAAGACAGGCGACGCCAATGGGGATTTGGAGGGACGGATGTAGCCTTTGCGCCGATTCTCTTCCAAGAATCGGTCAAGCTCTTCCTGCTCATTCGGGGACATGGGGTAGATCTTGGTCCACATGGTTTCAGATCTATGGCATGGTCCCAAGGTTTATGGTCCAGTAGTCGTTCTGATTCTTTCTCGGAGAAGACCTTTGCATGTTTCTGGTATGACGAGGGGACCATCTCTTCAAATGACTTTGACGGCTTCTCTTTGTAGGCAGCCTCTGCGAGTTGTTGAGAATATGTGTACCCTGCAGAACACCAAAGTTCTTCCGACATATGGCCAATGATCCCAGCTCGAAGTAACACTCTCCTCTGCTTCCTGTTGCCTACCAGTCGATACAGAGGGGTGCTTTCAGTGTATTCATGTATCTCTGGGTCAGGCGTGGAGAGAGGGAGAGTTTCTTCAGGCGATTGGGGTTGGTCATCAGGCTCCGGGATGGAGAAGTGAACTTGTGGAGCTGCAGTGGTTCCTCCCACATTACTTTCCTTGGGCTCGGGGATTTCGTCGATGGTCATGGGGTGCAGAGTCTTTCTGGGAGAGGTGATAGACAATCGCCCTTCTTTCCAGTCGATGTCCGGGTTGACCTTTCGGAGCCATGGGAGTCCAAGAATGATATCTTCCGAGCCAAGGTTGGTGACAAGGTATTCAAGGAGCTGGGGTGGGTTTTGGTCTATTGTGGATAGTAGACGTACGGAGTGTGTGATCTGTCCTGCAGTGTTAGGAGATCCGTCAATGTTATAAAGAGTGATTGGATGGCGGAGACGGTGAGGGAGAATTCGATGTTGTTTCATGAAACGTTCATGAATGAAGAGACCTGTGGCACCAGAGTCTATCATTGCTGCGCTGTCGGTATTCTTGAATCTACCTTGCAACTTAATCGGTACGCGGAAGTGAGAAACATCACTAGATTGAGCGGAACCAATTGTACATGAGGGTATAGATGCATAAGTAGAGGTAGACGAGGAGTACAGACTAGGGAACCAGGCGGCAGCTGTGGTGGGTTCCCACTTTAAAAATTCAAGTGCAACTCTGCCATTTGCTCTGCCAGTTCCTTCTGCCCGGCAGTGAGCATCTGGAGGATCTTTGTGAAATTGGTAGCAGGGGCGGGCGTGGTAGCAGCGATGGAGGTAGAGGGCTCGACAACAATAGATGTGGCGGCGGCAGAACGAGGGATGGGCCTGGAGAGTCCCAAGAACTTCCTGCGGCAGACGGCTGCTAGATGGCCTGTTAGTCCGCAATGATTGCAGACATCGTGTTCATGGTGCCCATCTGCCTTTCGATGTTCTCTGGACCCGCACCCATAGCATCTTCCCATCATGGATCTGCGATAGTCTTCTGCAGATCGGCCGGTAGTGGTGGCATCCACGTCCATTGCATTTGGATCGCGGGCCGGAACAAAGGGAGTAGGGGTGTAGGAACTGAAGTTGGGAGTGCTTCAGGTGTATTGTTTCCCTTCCTCATTGGCGTGTTCATTCTGCCTGTTGTCAATGTGAATTGCTTCATTGATCAGCGCATTCATCTGATCTGTGTTAGCCTGGGAGTTGACCAGTCCGTCCTTGATTCTCTTCGAGAGGTGATCATAGAACCGATCTCGGAGGTCAGCATCCGAGTATCCTGTCCTACTAGCATACTGTTTGAAGGTTGCCGCATATGTTGCTACCCGGTCCTTTCCCTGCCAAAGGCTTTTCAGAACTCGTTTGGCCTCTACCACTGGATCTGCTGTTTCAAACCGTTGCCTAAAGGCGCCAGCAAAATCAGCCCAGGTGGGGTAGAGGAGGGCAGGAGCTGGTACTCCTGCAGTGTGTGCTCGAGCAACTTAGCTAATGTTTTCTGAGGTGGGAGTAGCCCAGATAGCTGCGTCACCATCAAGGTATGAGATGGCCGATTTGATTTTTTCCTGTTCATTACTGAGGGAATGGATACCCTGGGCCCATAGTTCGAAGGCAGCAATGAAGCGTCGTGCATCGTCACTATGCTTCCCATCATATGTCTGGGGTTTGCTAACACCTTTGTTGGTGCTTATGTTGTTGGCAATGCTGGCTACTGCCGATTGTAGCGCCATTTGTTGTGTGGCAAGTTGTTGAATCAACGCCGCAAGGTCTTGGGTGGTAGGAGGGTGCGACATGATGGAGGTGTTTTCAGTGGGGATAGGCTCAGGAGATGGGGATAATGGTTCTGGTGTAACCGAGATATCAATGACGATGGGCTCTGGGGATGGGGTTGATGCGACAGGGTCAGCTTCAGTTTCTAGCTCAGGTTCTAAGATAACAGTAGGGATAAGCGCAGGAGAGGATCTAGCAGATGGTACAGCACTGGTAGGGTTTGAAAGTCTACCAACCCAGCTCGGAACTCGGCTTGGAATTCTGAGGATGTCTATGAATTGTCCATTTCCTGAATCCCTTGGAGTGATGGGAGTGGGGTTACGGTATCAGTTGGGACAAGGATTTTCGTCGCAGTCAAACCAAGTGTTGTGTTCTTCATCTGGATTGTATTTGGAATGAACATCGCACTGATCTTGAATATCAAATGCGTGTTGAAATCCTGAACAATCAATGTCTGGTGTAAACGAAGGCATAGCGGCAATGGAAGGTGGAGAACCAGGTAAGTCCGATTTCCACTCCTCGTAGGATCAGTTGGAAAGGCTGATGGTACGAGTAGAGATCTTGACCTAATGTGGTGATGAAGGGAGAAAGCACAGAGGAAGCACAGGCTCAAAGCACAAACCGAAGTGAGGGGTGGGGCTAGCACCACACACGAAGGCTGAAAGATAGAGTGATCAAGACAACAGTGATAGTGCAGGGGCCAATCACTAGGGTCGCACAAGGAAGACTAGTTCCAAAGACCAAGTAAATATATTGAAGATAAACGATGATACAAGTACTAACCTAGTTCCAAAGACCAAGAGGTCAAGATGGGGAACTAGGTGTCAGCTTACTGTACTATATATACAAGTGTCTAGCTGAGTAAGCAACAGCACGGGAAGTTGATAGAAGTATGCGGAACGATGTAGAAGGATGCGGAAGAATGTAGCTGGATCCAAATAGTACAAAGATAAAGGAAGAAGGAAATATAGGAGAAATAAAGTAAGTACCGTATCCTGTGTAGCACGTCATGACATCAACCTTATTGTTCTTGCGTTGTCGTTTCATCCATGCGTGACTCTCTCTGTCAGCGACTCGCTAGCTCTCACAAGAGACAACCAGGCGTCACACGATAGACGATGAGCAAGAGGGCAAAAAAGCAGAAAGAGGATGGATAAGACAACCCAACTACAAGTCTAGCTACCGAGGAGAATAGACGAGAATAGAGCTAAGGAATATAACTACAAAATACTAAGTCTTATATACTAATGGGATATGAAGCCGTGAGAGACATCTCGCGCCGTAACCATGAGGATCTACAATAAGAGTTGCTCGTATCCATAAGTAAAGCTGTATGTATTAGGTGAGTAAACAATAAGGCAATATGAAAAGAAGCATGGAGGCAGAACAATAATGACGTCGTCCTGTTAATGAGCTGACAGGCACGAGAGAGTCGCACCTAAGTGAAACGACAACGCGAGAACAATAAGGTTGACGCGTGTAACATAAATAATAATGAAAATATAACAAGCGCTAGTGTAAGCGCTTTGACGATTAGGTAAGTAAAGAAAAGAAAAGGAAAAGAATAATAAAAGAAAAGAATAATGAAAAAGATTGTTTCATGACACATCCGTTCTGATCGTGTGATTGACTTCGCGACGAATTTAGATGAGATTCATTCCTTCCTCCACGAAGAAATTACTAATGCGCAAACTCAATACAAAGAGCAAGCGGACAGAAAACGTATTACTCACCCAGATTTTCCCATTGATTCACAGGTATTTGTATTAGCAAAGCACATAAAAACCACTCGACCTACTGCAAAGTTCTCCAAGAAGTATCTCAGACCATTCAAAGTTCTTGAGCAAGTAGGAACACTCTCGTACAAATTACAACTCCCTTCCTACCTCAGTCGTATCCACCCAGTTTTCCATGTATCCCAACTCAAACCATATACTCCGAACTCGATTCCACATCGCAAACAAACTCCTCCACCTCTGGTGGAAGTCAAGGGCGAAGAGGAATATAATGTCGCGGAGGTATTAGATTCCAAATTGGATCGTCGATACAAGAAATGTTCACTACAGTATTACATCCGGTGGGCAGGATACGAAGGTACAGACGAAGAGTTTTCCTGGGTCGCCGCGAACAAAATTCACGTGGACGAGCTGGTTCCAGCTTTCCATCTTCGTTACCCTCACAAACCTGGACCATTATGATTAACAACCACTTAATTTCTACTATCTCATTCATTGGAAATACTAATTTTAATTTTATTAGTTCAACAACTCCTCGCGAAACCTTCGCAATTCATCACCATTACATTCCATACTACCTACTACATTACCTACTAAATTTCAACTCATTATGCTAAGGAGTTTCGCGATCCATTCGTCGCGGAGCTAACTTTGACTCTCACATTCCCTTACTTCCAAAACCATCGCGATCCTTTCCTCGCAGAACAATTCCTAACTCCACACCATTAACACTTATTCATCAACAAAACCTTACATATACAAAACCACCAAAAAAGGCAAAAACTTATAAAATTAGAACAAAAACAAACCAAAACAAAACAAAACCACAAAGCAAAAAACAACAAAACAATAGTAAACAACTACTTATATTAATTACAAGTCCCAAGACTACTACTATCCTTCACGAGAATCACGTCGCGCATCGTTTTCCTTCACGAATCTCTCTTCTGTTCCTTTCTTCTTCATCTTCTTCCTCTTCCTCCTCGTCCTTCTTTTCCTCAACTACTTTGTTGTCAGGTTGCTGCTGCACAATACAAACCAGCTCTTCCATCGCGAAGGCTGCTCGACTCACGAAACCAAGGAGAGTGCCCACCTGCCTCTTTAGAGCTTCATTCTGCTCCACGAGCAGATCCAACTTTACTCCCCACTCAGCACCTCCAATACTCCTCTCCGCTATGCACCTCGCGGGACCCTCGTACAAACTGTCTTCATCAACCCTCAGCTTCTTCTTTGTGGATCTCCAGGCTGCATTATCCCCTGCCCAGCTACACCTCTGTCGTTGGAGGTGACAGGCCAGGCAGGCCTGAGTCCGGGGCTTCCCCGGTTGTGCGATGCAGTTCGAAGTGTTCCCTTGGGAAACACAATGAACACATCCTTCACGATTACATGAAGGCGTGGGGGGAGGGATGTCATCTGTGTCGTCATCCTCATCATCGTTTTCATTGTTGTCGTTGTCATTGTTGCCGTCGTCATCTCCATCATTGGGGTCCGGAGCTGAACCAACCTGTGTTTGTGTTAATCAGTAAGACACATTGTGAAGAAACCAAATTACTTACCTGAGGAATAGACCATTTCCTTTTCAAAACCTGTATCTCGATGTCTGGGGTATTGCGAACCATGGAGGCCAACTTGTAAACTTTTTGTTTCGAGCCCAAAGGCTCCCACGAGCTCCTTGCGGTTCCAGTTCTTCGCGATGCAGCATGAGCTGCACGCTCTCGACATTCTTGTAACTCGGTCAGGGCTTGAGCCCTACGACGATCCTGGTTGGCTTCCTCTTCAGCCAACTTCTTCAAAGTGTCAGCCTTCGCCTTTGCGATGCTCTCCTCAACGAGCCTTTCTTCTTCCCGCTTCTTTGCAGCCTGCTTCTCCTCCTTGAGCTTTCTTTCTTCCTCGAGTTTCTTCTCCTCTGCCTCGCACTCAGCCTCACGAGCAGCTTCTTCCTCCAACCTCACCATCTCCTCCTCGAAGGCGGCCTCCTGTGCAGCGATTTCGAGTTGACAAAGGCGGGCTCGCTCTGCCTGTTCACGAACAAGGTGCGCCCATCGTTCTTGCATGGTCTCAGTGGCGGTGATGGTAAAGGACATCGTGGAGTGATGAGGACTTAGGAAAAAACAAAGAAATTCCTCGCGTTTTATATGCGTTTGTTTGTTGAGGGCAGGTTCGACTCTAAATTTTTTGTTTACCTCGATCATAACTCGCATGGCACTTTGAAAATTTACTTTTCTTGTTTACTTTTCCATTCTATCTAATTTTAGATTTGTCAATCATTAACAATCGCATAGGCTTTCGAGGGCAAAAGCCTAAGAGGGGGATACTGTTATATCTATGCAAGCTAAGTCTTTACAAAGCTTCGCAATCCATTCCGCTACTGAGATATTACCTATATCCTTTTACTACTATGCAATTACTTCGTGAAGGAATTCCGACGCGAAGCAATTACTCTTTATCTCTTATCATTCTTATTGGATTTACATTATCCCTTTTATATCCTTTCCTTTGTTCTTTACTTACAAGCTAACCCATTCGGGCATGGCATCACTTCGCGATCCTGACTTACCTTTAGTATAAAGCTACAGTATTGAATAGGTAGTTCCTTAGTTTAAATATCAACCTTGATAGCACTTCGATAGTGATACCAATTAATCCTCTATCTGTATCATCGTTTTAACATCCTCACTGTCAGTACGTTCCGTGATAGTCATCACGAATGGAACACGTTTATCTTTCTTCTCTTGCAGACACACAAAGTGTCAAGGACTCTACTAATAGTGGAGTCAAGGTCCGACTACCTTTTCTAGGATCATTTTACCTCGCGAAGTATTTTCCTTCATATTTTCCCATGATCATCCCATGACCATTTCCGACAATCCCTTTGTGCACGATCATAACAGGATGTCATTACTGATCACAAGAATCTTGAATACTTCTCGATGACGAAAGTCCTTACATGACAACAAGTTTGTTGGTTGGAGTATCTGCATCAATTTAATATGGTGATCCGATTCAGACCAGGTAAGCTAGGTGAAAAACCTGACTCAATGGCTAGACACTGGGATGTCTACCCAAAAGAGGGGGATATTGGCTATGTGCAAGTTAACCCACAGAATTTCAGACCTATATTCACTAATGAACAACTAACTACTTCCCTTCAAGCTACATTCCTAGAAGGACTGGCACTTTGCACCTCCATCGTTATGGATATAGAGGCACTTCATTCCGCTATTCGCAATTCAATAATGGATATGGAAGCAATCGCGGGATTGAAGTTTGTGAAGGATGGTTTGAACACTTGTTGGACAATAGGTTCTGATGGACTGTTATGACTTGATGATTGCATTTGCATTCCTAACATTTCAAATTTACGCCTTCAAATTCTATGTTATTTTCATGACCACCCACTCTTGGGTCATTTTGGTCAGAACCAGACTTTAGATGCTATTCAATGACAGTATACTTGGCCAAAGGTTCGCAAATTCATTTGCAATTATATTAATTCATGTACGGTTTGTGGATGCAACAAACCTCCTCAACATAGACTTTACAGTCTACTCAAACCCCTTCTGGTTCCCGTCTGACCTTGGGATTCTATATCAATGGATTTTATTGAACAATTACCTGACTCTAATGGACATACAGCTATTTTAGTAATAGTGGATCAAGCTTCGAAACAAGGCATTTTCATCATGACCCATGACAAAATAACATCCAAAGAGCTCGCGGAACTGTTTGTTCACCATGTTTTCTCCAAACACGGAGTTCCTAGCCACATCACTTCTGACCAAAGTTTGGAATTTGTTTCGGCTTTCTTTCGTGCTTTAGGAGAAGCTCTCTCAATCAAATTACACTTTACCTCTGGATATCATCCTGAGGGGGATGGAAAAATGGAATGAGTTAACCAGACTCTGGAACAATACATCTGTATGTATTGTGTGTATCAACAGGATAATTGGGCAAAGCTTTTGCCTATCGCGGAATTTGCATACAACAATGCTCCGAACACTTCCACTGGTATTACTCCGTTCTTCATGAATAAAGGTTATCACCCTAACATTACAGTGAAACCTGAAATCGACATCCGTTCCGATCGCGCGATTGACTTCATGACAAATTTAGATGAGATTCATTTTTTCCTATGCAAAGAAATTACTAATGCGCAAGCTCGATACAAAGAGCAAGCAGACAGAAAACGTGTTACTCACCCAGATTTTCCCATTGATTGACAGGTATTCATGCTAGCAAAGCACATAAAAACCACTCAACCTACTGCGAAGTTGTCTGAAAAGTATCTTGGACTGTTCAAAGTTCTTGAGCGCATAGGAACTCTCTCATACAAGTTACAACTCCCTTCCTACCTCAGTCGTATCCACCCAGTTTTCCACATATCCCAACTTAAACCCTATACTCCGAACTTGATCCCACATTGTGAACAAATTCCTCCACCTCCAGTGGAAGTTAATGGTGAAGAGGAATACGACATCACAGAGGTATTGGATTCGAAATTGAATTGTCAATACAAAAAATGTCCACTACATTATTACATATGGTGGACAGGATACAAAGGTACAGACAAAGAGTTTTCCTGGGTTGCCGCAAATGAAATTCATGTGGATGAGCTGGTCCCAGCTTTTCATCTATGTTACCCTCACAAACCTGGACCATTATGATTAACGACCACTTCTTCTTTCATTATTCATTCACTGGAAATACTAATTTTTCATTTTCCTAGTTAAAACTTCCTGCGAAACATTCACAATCCATCACCATTACATTTTGTGCTACCTACTTCATTACCTACTAATTCCAAATTTCTACACAAAGAAGTTCTGTGATCTGTGATTTGTGAAACTAACTTTAACTTCCACTTTTTCCCTTCCTTCAAAACTCAATTGTGATCCACACTTCGTGATACTAACTTCAACTCCCACATTTTATGTTCATGCAAGATTCAATCGCAATCTCCTTCGCAGAATGAATTTCACTCATTACACCATTAACAAATCTTCACCAACAATCCCTTATGAATTCAAAACCACTGAAAAAGTCAAAATACTTATAATATTAATCAAACAAAACAAAACAAAAAATAAAACAAAAAACAACAAAAGCCAACAAACAAACAACTACAAAAAATCTACAAAATTATGTTCAAGTCCAAAAAAATTACTTATTATATGAAAAACCCTTTGCGGGAATCATGTCACTTGTCATTTTCCTTCGTGAATCCTCCTCCTTTTCTTTTCCTCTTCATCTTTTTCTTCCTCTTCCTCCTTTTCCTCTTCTTCCTCGTCTTCATCATCCTTCATTTCATCTTCTACTGTTTCTTCTCCAGGCCATTGCTGGATTAGATGAACAACTTCTTCCATTGTGGAAGCGGCATGGCTCGCGAAGCCCAGCAGTGAACCAAACTGCTTTTGTAATTCTTCATTCTGCTTCATGAGCAGATCCAATTTCTCTCCCAAGTCCACTCCTACTGACCTTCTCTCCGCGACACACTTCGTGGGACCCTGGTACAGTTCTTCTTCATCAACCCAGATTTTTTTCCTTCGAGACCTGTGGGCTGCATTATCCCCAGACCAACTGCAACATTGTTGTTGCAGGTGACAGGCCAAACAAGCCTGAGTCCAGGGTTTACTGGGTTGAGCAATACAATTGGTGGTATTGCCCTGTGTAACACATTGAATGCAGGCTTCATGGCTATGAGAAGGAGTAGGGGGAGGGGGTTCATTGTCATCATTGTCATTGTCATTGTCTTCATCAACATCTCCTGGCACAGGGTCATTGTCTGGATCAGGAGCCACACCAATCTACAAAAAGTTGTTATTAAAGTAAACTCATTGCAAGAAAAAGAAAAGAATGACTCACCTGAGGAACTACTCATTTCCTCTTCAAAGCTCTATCTCAACATCCGGGGTATTGCAAACCATGGAAGCCGACTTGTAAACTTTTTGTTTGGAGCCTGAAGGCTCCCCTGAACTCATTGTGGTTCCCATTCTTCGCAATGCAGCACAAGCAGCATGCTCTCATTGTTCTTGTAATTCATTGAGGGCTTGTGCCCTCCGATGATCTGGACTCCTTTCTTCCTCAGCCAATTTTTTTAGAATGTTGGCTTTCACCTTCATGATGCTCTCCTCGACAAGCTGTTCTTCTTCTCTTTGCTTCACAGCCCTCCTCTCCTCCTTGACTCTCCTTTTGTCCTCGAGCCTCTTCTCCTTGGCTTTGTGCTCTGCCTTTTGAGCAGCTTCCTCCTCCAATCATGACAGCTCCACCGCGAACTCCGCCTCCTGAGCCTCAATCTTGTCATGACGTGCTATACAGAATATGGTACTTACTTCATTTTCTCCTACATTTCCTCCTTTCTTCACCTTCGTTACTGTTCAGACTCTTCTACACCCTTCCATACCCTTCTATCATCCTTCAAAAGCTTTCTATCACATTCTAGATACTTCTATCAGCTTCCCGCGCTGTCGCTTACTCATCTAAACCCTTGTATATATAATACAGTAGTTGACACCTAGTTCCCCATCTTGACCTCTTGTTCTTTGGAACTAGGTTAGTACTTGTATCTTCATTTACACTCAATATACTTACTTGGTCTTTGGAACTAGTTTTCCTTGTGTGACCCTAGCAATTGGCCCTCATGCTATCGCTGTTGTCTTGATCATTATCTCTTTCAGCCTTCATGTGTGGTGCTAGCCCCACTCCTCACTTTGGCTTGTCCTTGAGCCTGTGCTCTCCTCTGTGCTTTCTCCCCTCGTCACCACAAATCTCCAGTTGATGGAGGCGCGATTGTTCTGCTTGTTCACGAATGAGTTGTGCTCATCATTCTTGGGTAGTTTTGGTAGCGGTAACAGTGAAGGACATGTCAACAAGTAATGAGGACTTGGGAAAAACAGAGGAAAATGCCTTGTTTAATACTTATTCTTTGTTGAGGGCAGGTTCAACTTCAAATTCTTCGTTTACCTCAATCATAAATCACATGGCATTTGAAAATTTTAGTTTTCCTTTTTCTTTTTCCATTCTGTTTAAATTTAGATTTGTTAATCATTAAAGATAGCATAGGCTTTCGAGGGCAAAAGCCTAAGAGGGGGATACTGTTATATCTATGCAAGCTAAGTCTTTACGAGGCTTTGCAATCCATTCCACTACTTAGATATGTCACTTATATCCTGTTACCACTACTGTCATGAAGTGAGCTACCCCTATCATTTTCCTTTCTTTATGATACACCATCCAAGCCCCTTTACCTACAATAATCATTCCAGAACCTTCCATTCTATTCTATCAGTTCCGTTCCATTCCTTGTGCCTGAGCTATACAGTATTACATCAGAGTTTCCACACTCCACCTTGTATATATAAGCCAGCCCCCACAACCTGGTCCCTTATCTTGACCTCTTTGTCGTTGGGACCAGGTATGCCTTTTACTTACTTCCTTGTATTTATTATCAATATAACTTTGTTGTTGGGACCAGTATCTGCCTGTTTCCATCTAAGTCTCCGCTCCGCCATGCCACCGTCGTCACCTCTTTGTGACAACTACACAATGACTTCGCAAAGGATTTCCAACGTGAATCACTTACTCGTTATATTTTCTCATCCTTATCGGATTCACACTATTCCTCTTATATCCTTCCCTTTGTTCTTTACTTATGAGCTAACCCATTTGGGCATGGCATTGCTTCGCGATCCTGACTTCCCTTTAGTATAAAGCTATGGTATTGAATAGGTAGTTCCTTAGTTTAAATATCAACCTTGATAGCACTTTGATAGTGATACCAATTAATCATCTATCCATATCATTGTTTTAACATTCCTACTGTCAGTATGTTCTGCAAAGGTCATTGCAAATGGAACATGTTTCCTTTCTGTTGTGACATGCTATACAGGATATGGTACTTACTTCATTTTCTCCTACATTTCCTCTTTTCTTTACCTTCGTGAGTGCCTGGACCCTTCTCCATTCTTCCATATCCTTTTACTTCCATCTATCATTCTTCAGAACCTTCCATCAAATTCCAGACACTTCTATCGGCTTCCCGCACTGTCGCTTACTCATCCGAACCCTTGTATATATAGTACAGTAGTTGACACCTAGTTCCCCATCTTGACCTCTTGGTCTTTGGAACTAGGTTAGTACTTGTATCTTCATTGACACTCAATATACTTACTTGGTCTTTGGAACTAGTTTTCCTTGTGTGACCCAAGTGATTGGCCCTTGTGCTATTGCTGTTGTCTTGATCCTTATTCCTTTCAGCCTTCATGTGTGGTGCTAGCCCCACCCCTCACCTCAGTTTGTGCTTTGAGCCTGTGCTTCCTCTGTGCTTTCTCCCTTCGTCACCACACTTTCTTCTATATTGGACACACAAAGTGTCCAGAACTCTACTAATAGTGGAGTCAAGGTCTGACTACCTAGTTCAGGATCATCTTACCTTGCAAAGCAATTCTCTCCACTGTTTCCTGTGATTAACCCTGCAACCCATTCCCAACAACCCATTAGTGCACAATCATAACATGAGCATTACTCACACTTAGGTTTGTGCTTGTGCTTGTGCTTCTCCTCTGCTCGCTTTGTCACTCTAGTTTACATTGCGACATGCTCAGCATTTCCATTCTTTGGCAGCATTTGCAGAATTCGCTGATCCGGATTCACCATAGCATCAAATTTCATGGATGTTGTAAGTTTTGCAGAAGGATCCAATCTAACCTCATCCATCAAGTCATTATTCCTTTAGAAGATCAAAAGCTTCTTCAAAAGAAGCACATTTGGCCTTGAGCATAGGATCAGATACTGTCTCTCTGAGCTCTTTATTGAAATGTTGTGTCTAGAGAAGAAGTGCTTATTCCACATCCAGGTTGGGTAACAATGCAGGCTCTCTTGTGGCAAGGGCAGTTGGGCTATCATTTCCTCAACTTCAAAGCTTTTCTCTGTTTTAAATAATGCATGAAAGTGTAGACTGAGTGAAAATTAGTGCACCTTTGGGCCTGCCAGAGAGATGTTCAATGATGTGATACTGCTCACAGTCTGGATTATTCTCAACAAAGTCTAGAATTTGAATTTTGTCTTGAAGAGTGAGATGCTGCCTTTTTTTCTGCTCAACTGATATATCAGTTGTTGTGCAAGACTGTTTCTTTCTCAGCTGGCACACTTTATAATTTGTGTAAGGACCTGGTTTAGCCTAGGGGACATCATTGTTTCTTGGCTGGCATGTTCAAAAAGGAGCAAGATATTTATGGAGCCAGCAGCACTTGCTAATTCTGTCAACTGAATTCATATTGTGTCCATACATACATACATACATACACAGTAATCCAAATTTAGTAACATCTTGCTCCACCCTCATTCCTATGTACAGTTGACCAAGTGCGTCCTATAATGCATATCTAGTCTAAAACCTTATGCAAATTTTTGTCACTTTGACAATGGTTTTGCTGAAATCCTATACATTATGACATTTATGCATTATGATGTGATGCAAAATGAGTACGTATGTGTTATAATTGTATAATAAATGGTGTAAACAAATGGAAACTAGAAATGTTGAGGAAACCCAATTGGATTTGCATATTGAAGCCCTTAAATTGCCAGGTGCACTTTATACCCTCAGACTGTTTTTGACAAACAATCTTAAACCTTCAATCCACCTAGGACTGTACCCTATCCCCGGGTCATCCCTCTCTACTTCAAAAGAGCAATATTGGAGGATTTTCATCCTAGGTTTGTGGAAGGTCGGCTTTACAAACTGTGTGAATCTGACTGAGTGCGCCGATTCTCGAAGAGAAGAAACGCGAGACTTGAGAACATAAGTAAAGAGGCTCTTGAACTAGTTGCGTGGGAGAAGCCACGCGTTTTCTAGACTTGACTTTCATTCCACTCAATATCTAATTTGACAACAGCTTTAATTCACTATCCGATTCTTCCCGAATGCTTGCAAGGGCGCTATTGGTATGTATACGCGTGTCAAATCGGCTACCAGGGGCATCGACGGCGCTTAGGTTGCGATGAGGCTTTACCCTTGTCCGTCATCAGTTGCTTTGTTCTCCTCCCAGTGTTACTTGTCGCTCTTTACTCAACTTGGAATATAGTCAGTCTGTACTCAGCTCAGCTTTATCGATTGTCTAATTCTTCAATCCGGCTAGCTATCCGACCTAGGTAGATGAAGGAATAAGAAGAGAGAGATACACAGAAGAAACGAAAAGAAAGGGAAGCAACTGAAGCTCGGTTAGGTTTTACCGAAACGAAACAAAGATTCCGTTGTTCTTCTGTGAAGCATCAAACTTTTGCGCGCGACCCATAAGCAAATTTTTTTTCCTGCTTTTGCCTACCACGGTACGTCCAACTTTGGCAGGAAATTATACAGCTCATAGGAAACATAAGCACAGAAGAAAAAAGATTGCAGAATGTCCTCTTCTCACAATCCGTCATCTTATCTCTTGCGGCGTCTGGTACCAAAATCTCTCAGAGTTCGTACAACCAGTGATATTCCTGCCATACCTGCCGTACCAACCATATTTCCATCTTTCTCACAAACCGATTTCTTCCAAAATACGCCTCGAGACGCACCTCGACCACCAACTCGACCTCCTCGACCTGCCCATTCTTTGTATCTTTCTTCGCAATTTTCTCATATCGCTGAACCCCATACTGATACTCCCACTGACCCTGTCGTTACATACCACACAAATTACCTTGGTCTATTCTCTGGCGAAGGAGAGACGCCTATTGTTACTACTCTACCCCCGAGGCTCACAGATTTAGTACCGCCTATACAGGTACATCCTTCCGAGTATGAACCAACGTTAACGGTGGAAGGAGGTTCTCAGAATCGACCCTCTGGAATTAATCCGGAGATTCCGGATATTCCTCAAGCTATTTCTCGGGTAAACGTTATCCAAGACTACGATTACGTCGGAGGCTGGGTTGTTGATGAGAGTGGGAAGCAGCAGTATGTGGCGAGAGGGGCGTATAGAAGAAGTCGTGGACGAAGACGAAAAAGACGAAGGACGTATAGAAGGAACAGGAAGCAATACCGTGCCAATGCTGCTAGTCCTTTTGTTATCCCAGGTCGCTCAAGTATTCCCGGTCCTTCATCGCGTTTCCTAGACGCCATTTCGCTACCTGGATCTACAACTCCGCCACCTAGACCCTCACTTCATACGAAACGAGATCTTCCGTTCGCCCAATCTCCTCTCGTTCCTCTTTCTCCAGAAACCCCGAATCACGGATTCCAACGTTCCTCTACAAAACATCCTTTACGACACCCTTCTCTCGTGTCCCCGCTTTCGCAGAGCGTGTCAAGTCTGGCGCCGTTGCCGCTGAGAGGGTTTTCGAGTTTGCACTCAGCGCAGCAGCCGATACAGGTTCCTGGTGTAGGTGACACGGACACAGAGATGCCTTTCGAGCCATATGATCCTTTAGCTGACTCATTATCAAGTCTTCCCGGACTGCGAGGGTTCTCTTACTTCACTCCCCAAACGGAGCGGATTTCTGAGGAGAATATCACTTCTACACCCGAACTAACTGATATTCCCAATTCTGTCCCCGTCTCGAATTCTGCTCGAGCAGCTGGAGCGTTAGAATCATTGGGAAACTCGCTTGAGAGTTTGTCGCCACCTGTTCCGCCACCGAAACTTCCTGTCTTTTCATCAGCTGGAGCACCTGCGGTACAGGCGCCGCTAATTCCAATCATCGTCTCTGACGAACCCATGTATCCTCTTCCTCCTTCTCCTGCGCCTGCCCCTCACACGCCTATTCCTTATTCCTCTATCCCTCACATAGGAGACCTCAGCGACCCAATTATCATCCAGCCCCTGGACGAGTCAACTCCGAATGGGAAGAATAGGAATGGCGATGGCGATGGAAAGGGAAAAGGAAGGGAAAAAGGAAAAGAAATCCAGAATGACGAGCATGTACAAATTGAAGAAAACGAACGTCTGATATCGTATTCTATTCAAGATATTGTGGGTATGGTTCGAGGCGTTCGAGCGGTTAGTTTTTTGTTCTTTTTTTTCTTTGAAGAAAAAAAACACTCATTGTGTCTTCGTTGATTCTGTTATCCTTTTGTTACGACTTATCTAGACTCTCTCATCAATCTCCCCATTCACCGTCACTGTCATTCCGTAT
>JAOTPV010000262.1:0-25272 GCA_028011355.1 Lentinula aciculospora
GAGGCATCAGACTTCTTACATAGCATGATCATAACAACATGAGATGAGCAATCATCGAGAATTGAAATTGCATATATAAATTTGTGATATGACAATGTCAGCATTTCAATGAGATCTGTGTGAACAAGATCCAATGGAAATTGTGCTCATTTCTCAGATGTTTTATGTGGTTTTGCAGCCATTTTTCCCAAGGTGCAACCATGACAGGGAGTCTCTTCAGTAGGTATTGGAATCTTAGGAAGACCTTGTACATTATTAGGAGCATTGTGTAATACATTTTTACCTAATGACCAAAGTGGTTATGCCAAGTTTGATAATCAGTCATTGCCTGAGTTGAGAAATTTCTCTCTTTTGGCTTTATTGTAGCAACTAGCCAATGAAGTGAATCACCCAGAATGAGCAGTTTGAGAGTCATTATGATCTTTCGAGACGAGACTTTACAAATCACAGTTTTATTCTTGTATATGGTTGTATAACAACCATTTCAGTTCAATTGACTGACACTTAGAAGTCTGTGTGGGCAACTCAGTTGGTAAAACACAGGATGTAACTTAGTCATTTGGGTGGTACCCATCCCATTATTATGAGTAATAAATATAGTTCCAGCACCTAGGATTACAGATTGTGAATTCTTAGTGGCAGTTTGTACCAGAATTGGAACTTACAACTCTTTGTAGTCTGAGAAATCAGACATATCTGGAGTAAAGTGAGCAGAAGCTCCCGAATCTAATATCCAAAAGGTTAATGCAGCTTTATCAGCTGCAGATGATTTAAAGGCAATCTCAGGTTTCACACCATGCACATTATTTAAATTATTTTTATTATCCCCATCAAGGGGCGCTACTACAGGGTTCATAATCTGGGTATAATCCAAGTGAGTATGATAAGCCCTTTTTAGGGTGCACAAGCGGCACATTCTCGAGAACATCTGTTTAGTGTGGTGCATTTGATTAGAGATATTTTTCTTTAACTTAGAAAGAGATGCTTGCCAATATATCAATTTTTCGTCACTGGTCCCATAGTCTTCCTCATTTTCCGACATATAGGATTGGCTGTAATTTGGTGGAGTTTGTGACCATAAAGTTCTGACACCTGTGTTATTATTATAGGACTCATCCATCGGGTCAAAATCAGAATTTCCTCCAGCAAGGAGGACACGTTCAGCATCTTCATCCTCTTCTCTTTTCATTCAAAGAAGGATGGGGTCATCAAGGTCTTTGGAAGAACCTTTAATCAACTCCTCAATCTGCTGGTCTATGAGTCTATTTTGACCAGGGAGCTGAACAATATGAGCTGTGGCAAAGGAAGCCACAGCAGCCATTTCTGCATTTTCCATCAAATTTTCATGGGAATGAGGCACAGCTGAAGCTTTGCCTTTCCTTTTCCTTTCCCCTCTTGTTTGCCACAGTTATTCTTTTTCTGCCTGTCACCTCCAGAGAAAGATCCTTCAGGTTGCTGCCCTTGATTGGGCATGTTCCCCTTTTTCTTTCGCTGGCACTTCCAATTTGAATTGGAATCTCCGGCACATTTTACGCCAGAGATATGAGCAGCCAAGGCTACAGAAGATCCGTTTAGACAATGACGGTACTCATCCTGGATTTGGCCAACAAGTTTTGCTGGATCAAGAGCTGAAGCACTTCCTGCCAACAAAGTAGAGCAGAAAGAATCCCAGGATGGAGGAAGAGCAGCAAGAATAATCATTGCCTTTATTGTATTATTGAATGAGACTTCCTGCTCATCAAGGTGAATGAAAAGAGATTGGAGAGAGGCAAGAGATGCAGACGGGTCAACTGATTCTTTAATGGTGAAGGTTATGGCTTCATGGAAGATTGCAAAAGTTCCAGCAGAGCCAGGTGTACCATACTGGGCAACAATTTCATCCCGGGTTTCTTCCGATGTATCCTTCATAATATTGTGAACAATATCAGAAGGAAGTTGAAGTTGAATGGCACCTTGAGCAATGTCATCATCCTTAAGCCATTGTTTGAGCTCCTTACATTGCTCATCAGTTTCACCAGATTCTGGGAGAACTGGTTTAAGTCTCATTTCTGGAAACAATTCACCAAACTCCTTGAAGTCAAAGAAAGGCTTTCATGCCAGTTTCCCAAGCAATGAAGTTAGATCTGTTGAGAATGGGGATTTGGTTAATGACAGAAGACATTGTGAGCGATTTGATACTATAAAGGAAATTAAACAGTCAGCGACATGTTTTCCCAAGTTATGAACTCAAGATACATCAACTTTAGTCTTTACCCATTGACTAGTTTATCAAGTGTTTGATCGTTTTTTATCCATCCATTTATCCATCTCTGATCCAATCATTCCATTTTGGACTTGGTAAAGCTTAAACACTTTCAGAAGTACGCAAAAACCCAAATGTCAATAGAAGGCTTTACTGAATCAGAGTGATCATTGATCATGCTGCCCAGATGCAAATAAATGCAGCCTATAAGCACATAGAACAAGACTAAACCAATTGTTCATGCAAAAGGGACTTAGGACAAATGGGGAATACTAATATTTACAAAGGCCAAGAAATCCACATGCATTTGCATTTGCCCAGCCTATGCAGTTGTGCTTTTGATTATTCACACACTGGCAGAAGTCTACCTGGGGTGGGGATTGACCCAACATGAACCACTGTAAAGGTGAGAACTGCAAAAGTTTGTTTGATGTGGGATGCCTATGTACATACTGTGTTAGCAGGCAAGACAGGTGTGTACATAGTACATGGGGATGTAGTTTTATTCAAACAATCTGGAAATTACCATACCATGACCTCATTGCACCACATCAAGACCTTGATAGCACTCAGGAGAGAGTTGCCGAAAGCCTCATGTGACACGATCAACCACTCGCAAACATGCAATGGTTTATGACCAGTGTCGAAGCATCTCAGGGCCCATAATCTGTCAAAACAGCAGTGAGTAAGATGGAGCAGTTGTGACTACTCACTGAGTGGAGAGAAGAGTTTAGTAGCTTGAGTAGAGCTTGAGTATTCAGCAGTAGAACTGGGTGAATTATTCTTAATACAAGAAGTATTACAGTATTTATACCTAAGCTACTTAACCCTATAACAACATATTTGTACCCTAAGATAAGCTACAATAGTATCGGTAGGATCATAAAGCACCCTACAATGTTGTAAGTAAGTACAATTGTTATTCATACAGCAGTAACATGTATGATATTGGTGTAAGTACTAAGAATAGTCTTTACAATCAATAATCCGTGATCCACTGTGATAATACATGTAAGTGTTATATTATTTCAACAACTGTGGTATACCTGTCCCCATTCATTGGCCTTCCCTCCAGCTATATAGGACATGATGATGGTGATCATCCTATTCTGGCTTTCAACCTGCTTAGTCTCCAGTAGCTGTCATATGTATGTGAATCGAGTTATTCTGCAATTCCGCGATCCATTTACCTACTTCGCAAAGAGTTCCTAAGCTAGGACTCTTTAATTAATTACTTCGCGAAGAGATACTAACTCCGAATAGACTAGCTTGTGGAGTAAAGAACAAAGGAAGGGATATAATAGGTATAGTACTCATCCGATAATGATGAGGAAAGATAATGAAGGATTCCTGAGCTTAGGAACTCTTTGCGAAGTAATTAATTAAAGAGTCCTAGCTTAGGAACTCTTCGTGAAGTAGGTAAATGGATCGCGGAATTGCAGAATAACTTGATTCACATACATATGACAGCAGCTCAGTGGAGTAAGCCAGCATCCTTTGTCACCAGGTTTGGTAAGTAGAGGGATCTCCATCATAGAGACTGGGTGGGTTGATGTATACTTTGGTAGGATGAGGAGTAGCAGTAATGATAGGTGTGCTGTGCTTGGGGTTGGTGTTAAAATCATGCAACTCTGGAATCACAGAAATGATCATGATATAATCATGGAATTGTATGGGAATGTAAGGGAATAATTCCTTCATAAAGGGAGGGATGATTCATGGAGTTTCAAAGAGTTGATTGGACATTGACACTACTATTGGTAGTGCCCTCAACATGTCAATGGTTCAATGTGAAGGGTAGTAGCAGCATCAGCTCATGAAGGTTGCTTTGCAGAATGTCAGAGCAGTGTTGAGAACGTATTACAGAGAGTGAACATCCATAATACAAAGTGGAGCAGATCTAAGTTGATATTAAAACTACAGAACTACCTATTTGATATCATAGCTTTATACTATGCATTACATAAGCATCGTGAAGTGATACCAACTCCAAATAGACTAGCTTATAGAGTAATGAACAAAGGAAGGGATATAATAGGTATAGTACTCATCCAATAACAATGAGGAAAGATAACAAAGGATTCCTGGGCTTAGGAACTCTTTGCAAAGTAATTAATTAAAGAGTCCTAGCTTAGGAACTCTTCATGAAGTAGGTAAATGGATCACAGAATTGCAGAATAACTCAATTCACATACATATGACAGGAGCAGGCCATTCAAGACAAAGGTCAAACATATTTGGTCCAACACTAGGTCTACCCACCAGTGTGCAGATTTAAAATCATCATGTCCTTAGTCAACCTGACCACTCCAAATTCAAGTACCAAGTGCTCTGCACAGAAAATGGTGAACCCATTACTGTTTGCATGCCACAAAGAAATCACACAGCAATACTGTTATGATTGTGCACTGAAGGATTGTCAAATTGACATTGCGGGGAATGAAGAATGAAGGAGAATACTTCACAAGGGTTTAACAATTTAAAGGCATTAATTGGACCTTGACTCCACTATTAGTAGAGTCCTCAACACTTCATATGTCTGAGAGAAAACAAGATAAAATGTTTTCCATTCACAATGACCTTTGCAGAATGTACTGACAAGAAGCATGTTAAAAACAATGATACAGATAGTTGATTAATTGGTATCACTATTGAAGTGCTATCAAGGTTGATATTTAAACTGAAGAACCACCTATTTGATGCTATAGCTTTATACTGTAGGAAATGTCAGGATCACAAAGTGATACTAAGCCCGAATGGTTTAGTTTGACAGGAGAACAAAGGAAGGGATATAAAAGGAATAGTACAAATCCAATAAGGATGAAAAAAGATAATGATGGGATACTTTGTGAAGGAAATGCATAGTGATAGAGGATATAAATGATATATCTACAGTGTGGAAGAAATAACAAAGCTTCATAAGGACTTAGCTTCACACGGATATAACAAGTACCAACTACAGAGATGGAAATCCTCCCAACTCCTATAATGTTTACCCTTGCTGACAGAATGCACCAGCAACTGGAAATAATCCTGGTCCTTCACAAGACCAGTTACCTGTTATAACTGCGGAAATCTCTGAAGAACCTAAAAGCATGGAAATTGAAGAAGAGGTGTCTTGAGGAATCAGAAAATCCAGGATACCCAGACCCTGAGGGATCAGATCCCAAAGGTTCTGGAGATCCTGGTGGTCCTTGAGGTTCCTGTATTCTTAGTGGTTCTAGGAGTCCTGTGGAGTGGGTAAGTAGTGTCCATCTGGACCCTACAGAACAATGTATCATCAAGTTGTTTCACACATTCAAGGGGTCTCTCGACACCCTCAGGAGTGTTCTGTTGAGTGTGAATGCTAGTGGCCCTTCAGAAACTGGAAGGTCAAAGGTTAAAGATCTAGAAGTATTCAATGGATCTGATCTGTGAAAACTGAAAGGTTTTCTAGTTTCTTTGTCTTTGGTGTTCATTGATTGTCCCTTGTATTTTACTCATCAAAAGAAGATCAACTATATATTGTCTTACCTGGGTGGCTCCATGAAGGAATGGTTCGAGCTGGATATTCTGGATCCAAACCTTTCTGTGATGCCAGTCTGGACTAGTTCTTTGACTACTTTGGTGAAGGAATTACAAGACAATTTTGGTATGCATGATGCACAAGTTGAAGCCAGGGATAAACTTGGGACATTGAGGATGAAGGAATCTGACAATGTGCAGAAATATAATATCTGTTTTAATACTCTTGTGGCATCTACAAACTGGGATTTATATGTCCTTAAGTGGGCATATCAATACAGCTTGGCAAGCTGCATCAAACACAAAATGGCTTGTCTCCCAGAACCAGCTATGCTTGTGGACTACTGTTATGAAGTCCTTCACATAGACAACAAGTATTGAAGATGCCAAGAAGAGTGGAAAAGAGAAGCTGCTAGATTGTAGTTACTTTGTTGGGAGGGAAAGTGTCAGTGACTCGCTAGCTCTCACAAGAGACAACCAGGTGTCACATGATAAACAATGAGCAAGAGGGCAAAAAAGCAAATGAGGATGGATAAAACAACCCAATACAAGTCTAGCTACTGAGGAGTATAGACAAGAATAGAGCTAAAGAATATAACTACAAAATACTGAGTCTTATATACTAATGGGATATGAAGCCATGAGAATTGTCTTGCGCTGTAACCATGAGGATCTACAATAAGAGTCGCCCATATGTCATGAAACGATCTTTTTTCATTATTCTTTTCTTTTATTATTCTTTTCCTTTTCTTTTATTTACTTACCTAATCACCAAAGCGCTTACACTAGCGCTTATTATATTTTTATTATCATTTAGGTTACATGTGTCAACCTTATTGTTCTCGCATTGTCGTTTCACTTAGGCGCGGCTCTCTCGTGCCTGTCAGTTCATTGACAGGACGACGTCATTATCGTTCCGCTTCCATGCTTCTTTCTATATTGCCTTATTGTTTACTCACCTAATACCTACAGCTTTACTTATGGATACGAGTGACTCTTATTGTAGATCCTCACGGTTACGGCGCGAGATATCTCTCACGGCTTCATATCCCAATAGTATATAAGACTTAGTATTTTGTAGTTATATTCCTTAGCTCTATTCTCGTCTATTCTCCTCGGTAGCTAGACTTGTAGTTGGGTTGTTTTATCCATCCTCTTTTGCTTTTTCGTCCTCTTGCTCATCGTCTATCGTGTGACGCCTGGTTGTCTCTTGTGAGAGCTAGCGAGTCGCTGACACCATATCCATAAGTAAAGCTGTAAGTATTCAGTGAGTAAATAATAAGGCAATATAAAATAAATGCGATGGTGGGACAATAGTGACGATGTCCTGTCAATGAGCTGACAGACACAAGAGAGTTGTGCCTAAGTGAAATGACAATGCGAGAACAATAAGGTTGACACATGTAATCTAGATGGAAATGAAAATATAACAAGTGCTAGTGTAAGCACTTTAGTGATTAGGTAAGTAAATAAAAGAAAAGGAAAAGAATAATAAAAAGATTGTTTCATGACATTACCCCCTCCCTAGAGTGCAAATTCCATGAAGTGCTTGTTGTCATACAAAATTTTCAGAGGGTAGTCATGGTGGTGTTGTTTCGGTATCCAGCTGAGGCATAGGTCAGAATAATTCAGTAGGGAATAAGGAAATAGGAATCTCGAGTCGATTTAGGGTGGCAGGCTTGGGTTTAGTCAGGTTCTTGTCATGGAATTCCTTCAACAAATCAGAGGAATGCGTAATATTGGACCAAGGCTCCCAAGTGTCCTTGTGTGGACCATACCCTTGCCATCTGACTTTGTACTTGATCCCTCTTCCTACCTTCCAGGAATCAAGGATTTCTTTGACTTCGAACTCTTCTTCTTCTCCTATGACAACAGGAGGTGGTCAGGTGTTTCATGGTTGAGATGGGAATTGTGGTTCCCTGTAGGGAGTGAGAAGGACTTTGTTGAAAACATTATGAATATGTTTCCATGTCAAGGGGATATCTAGTTTATAAGAACTAGCACCTACTTTCTTCTGAACCATAAACAGTCCAAACCATTTGTCTCCTAATTTTTTCATAGGCTGGTCTGTCAATAAATTAGTTCCCTCAAGCCAAACCTTATCGCCTGGCTTATACTCTACCCCAACTCTTTGCTTCCTGTCATTGTTGGCCTTCCCTAAGGCTGCCCCTACTTCCTCCCAAACCTTCTTCATTCTGTCCACAAATGCCTGTGCTGTGGGGTTGTCCGAAGTCATCTGAGGTGCCATACCTTTATAGGGATGCCTGCCACTGTCAGCATAGAAGGGAGAAACCTTTGTCGCCAAATGTACCTTGGTCATTGTAGGTGAACTCCGCAAGTGGTAGTCATTTGTGCCAGTCATTCTGATGATAGTTGATAAACAGACAGAGATAGTGCTCAATCTCCTGATTTGTTTGTTCCATCTGGCCATTAGTCTGTGGATGATATGCTGTGGTATAGTTCACTTCTATTCCCAATAGTTGGTAAAGCTCTGTCATGAAGTGAGCCCCCCCTATCATTTTCCTTTCTTTACAATACACCATCCGAGCCCTCCTACCTACAATAATCATTCTGGAACCTTCCATTCCATTCTATCAATTCTGTTCCATTCCTTGTGCCTGAGCTATACAGTATTACATCATAGTTCCCACACTCTACCCTGTATATATAAGCCAGCCCCCACAACCTGGTCCCTTATCTTGACCTCTTTGTCATTGGTGTCAGCGACTCGCTAGCTCTCACAAGAGACAACCAGGCATCACACAATAGACGATGAGCAAGAGGGCAAAAAAGTAAAAGAGGATGGATAAAACAACCCAACTACAAGTCTAGCTACCGAGGAGAATAGACGAGAATAGAGCTAAGGAATATAACTACAAAATACTAAGTCTTATATACTAATGGGATATGAAGCCGTGAGAGACATCTCGCGCTGTAACCATGAGGATCTACAATAAGAGTTGCTCGTATCCATAAGTAAAGCTGTAGGTATTAGGTGAGTAAACAATAAGGCAATATGAAAAGAGGCATGGAGGCAGAACAATAATGACGTCGTCCTGTCAATGAGCTGACAGGCACGAGAGAGTCGCACCTAAGTGAAACGACAACGCGAGAACAATAAGGTTGACGCGTGTAACCTAAATGATAATGAAAATATAACAAGCGCTAGTGTAAGCGCTTTGACGATTAGGTAAGTAAATAAAAGAAAAGGAAAAGAATAATGAAAAAGGATGTTTCGTGACATTACCCCCTCCCTAGGGCGCGAGTTCCACAAAGCGCCTGTCGTCTAACGAAATTTTCGGAGGGTAATTGTGGTGGCATGTTTTCGGTGTTTGCCTGGGGCATAGGGCGGAATAATTCGGTATAGAATAAGGAAATAGGGATTTCAAGTCGATTCAGGGTGGCGGGTTTGGGTTTGGTCGGGTTCTTGTCATGGAATTCCTTCAACAAATCGGAGGAATGTGTGATGTTGGACCGAGGTTCCCAAGTGTCTTCATGTGGTCCATACCCTCACCACCTGACCTTGTACTTGATTCCTCTTCCTACCTTTCGTGAGTCGAGAATCTCCTCGACTTCGAATTCTTCTTCTTCTCCTATGACGACAGGAGGTGGTCGAGTGTTCCGTGGTTGAGAAGGGAATTGCAGTTCCCTGTAAGGGGTAAGGAGGACTTCGTTGAAAATGTTGTGAATATGTTTCCATGTCGAGGGAATGTCTAGTTTATAGGAACTAGTGCCTATCTTCTTTTGAACTGTAAATGGTCCAAACTGTTAGTCTCCTAACTTTTTCATCGGCTGGTCTGTCGACAAGTTAGTTCCCTCAAGCCAGACTTTATCGCCTGGCTTATACTCTACCCCAACTTTCCGCTTCCAGTCATAGAACTTCTTCATATTGTCATTGGCCTTACCCTAAGGCCGCTCCTACTTCCTCTTGAACTTTCTTCATACCGTCTGCAAACGCCTGTGCTGTGGGGTTGTCCAAAGTCATCTGGGGTGCAGTGCCTTTGTAGGGGTTTCTACCATTGTCAGCATAAAAAGGGGATACTTTCGTCGCAGAGTGTACTCAATCATTATAAGTGAACTCTGCAAGTGGTAACCACTCATGCCAGTCGTTTTGATGATAACTAATGAACAAACGGAGATAATGTTCTATCTCCTGATTTGTTCGTTCTGTCTGGCCGTTGGTCTGTGGGTGATACGCCGTGGTGTAGTTTGCTTCTATTCCTAAACGACGGTAGAGTTCTTTCATGAAACAAGAATGATACTGAGGTCCTCGATCATGTATGATTTTTCGTGGAATGCCGTGGATAGAAAAGATATGGTTGCGATAGATTTTTGCCATTCCCTCTGATGTGACTGTAGTGTGCGACGGAACAAGTCGTAATCTTTTGGAAAAATGATCGATAAACACCGATATGGTGTTATATCCTCCCGATTCCGGTAGTTCCCCTATCATATCAGTGCCGATTATCTGCCATGGTTCAGTTGGTACCGCATGTGGATGAAGTTGTCCGACTGGCTTGGTACGATGTGATTTTGTCGCCTGGCATTTCTCGCAACCTTCGACGTATTTCCCTGCATCTCGTGTCACCCCTGGCCACCAGTAGTCCCAAGTGATCAACTCCATGGTCTTGTACTGTCCTGGATGTCCTGCTAGTGGCGTGTCGTGGTACTGAGTGATTATTTTGGACCGGAGTAGGCGGTTTTTTGGTACATAAACACGCCCTTTCCATGTAATAACTTTGTCGGTTTCAGTCCACTCCGGGTTTTTGGCAGCTAGGGCATCTTGTACAATTCAATCTACTTGGTTTCTACTCTTTCGGATCTCTGATAGCAGGAGATCTTCAGGAGCCAATAGGTCGAGAGCATGGATGAAGACTTCCAGTTTCAGGAGAACAATGTTCTTGTTGTCCTTGTCCCCCGTCTCAAGACCTGTCATCCTCAACAGGGCGTCAGCTTTTGTCATCGATTTACCAGGTTTGTGAACAAGATCAAAATTATACTCCGCTAACTCCAGTACCCAGCGCGCTTGTCATCGGTTGAGCTTCTGCGGCTTCTTGAAGTACTGGAGGTTTGCGTGATCCGTAAAAATTTCGATCTGTTCCTCCGCGCCCAACAAATACTGTTGCCAGTCATCAAGTGAGTCCATGATGGCCATGAGTTCTTTGTCATAGATTTCGTAATTACGCTCAACCTCGTTGAGGGAATGTGAACGAAAAGCGATTGGATACCACCTATTGTCGACAAACTGTGATAAGACTGCGCCATTGGCATAATCAGATGAATCAGCCTCGACTCGGAATTGTCCCTGGTTATGAGGAATCAATAAAACGACTTCCTCACAAATACGGTGTTTCAAGTCTTCGAACGCCTCCTCCTGGTCTTTCTCCCACTTCCAAGTCCCATTTCCTGTGAGCTGTGTTAGTGGCTTTGCTACAAGACTGAACCCACGAATGAATCGTCAGAAGAAGTTGCAGAATCCTAGAAACTGCTGGACATCACACTTCTTTCGTGGAGTAGTCCATTCTCAAATGGCTTGTACTTTCTTGGGATCCATGCGAATAGTTCCGTTACCAATGATAATACCGAGGTAGTCGATAACCGGTTTTTCGAAAGAGCATTTTTCGGGTTTAAGTAATAGCTTGTGCTCTCGTAGAATATTGAGTACTTGATTTACAATTCGTCGATGCTCTTCTATACCGTCAGTAAAAATCAGTATGTCATCCATGTAAACGATAACATGACCTCTATTGATGAGATCTCGCAGGATATGGTTCATAAAACCTTGGAACGTCGCAGGAGAGTTAGTGAGTCTGAAGAACATAACAGTTGGTTCAAATAACCCCTGGTTAGTTTGAAAAGCCGCTTTCCATTCATCACCTTCCTTTATGCGGATGTTGTTGAATCCCCATCTGATATCCATCTTTGTGAAGATTTTAGTGCCTTTTAAACGATCGATTAGCTCCTGAATGAGAGGAAGTGGGTACCGGTTTTTAACCGTCATCTCATTCAGTTTACGATAGTCTTGTACCGGTCATAAGGTGCCATCTTTCTTTTTGACAAAGAAGAAGGGGGATGCCATCTGCGAGGTCAAAGGTCGGATTTGTCCAGTTCGAAGGTTTTCTTCAAGGAACTTGTCGAGTGCCTCTTGTTCCTTTGGGTTTAGCAGGTATACCTTACAATCTAAAGGTTTGGAACCTGGCATTAGATCGATAGCATGGTCCCAAGGACATCGTTGTGGCAACTGGTTGAATTCCTTCTGGCTGAAAACATCAGGATACTCTTTGACGTAGGATTTGGAAGTGTCAAACTCTTCGACTGTTTCTTTCTTGGCTTGTTCCTCTGTCCACTTCCGTGACTGTACCTGCTCATGAACATATCTATCCCAGTCGAACAAGAAAAGCTGTTCGCCTTCCTGCAATGCTGCTCTAGAATGAGTATCCTCTGGTGTCCAAAAGTGTGGGTTGTAACCACATCTTGTTGGACACCTGTCGAAAGTCAGTTCAGACGTTTTCCAATCAATGCTAGGGTTATGATGTTGTAGCCAGTCTAGTCCTAGAAAGATATTATTCTTTCCTAGACTTACCACTCCGAACTGGATGATTTCTGAATGATCACCGATAGTCATCTGGATCTCGACGTACTTGTCTATTGATCCGGAGTCGTTGAGTGTACCGTCGGCATTGTAGACAGGTGTCTTGATTGGTAAATCTTCTGTGATGAGGTTGTGCCATTTGACAAAGTCCGAGTCAATACATGAACCGGTAGCTCCACTGTCGAGAAGTCCTTCTGTGACGATTTGTCAACTATCCTCCAGTGTTTCGAGTATTGCCGGAAGTTTCAGACTCTTGCCACGTGTTCCGCGAACATAACTCCTTTTGTTCTTGAGACTCTGGATGGCAGTAACTGCCGCTTTCCAGCTCCGTTTTCATATGTCCATGACGGTTTCTTCCAAGGCTTCTTTCTCCCGGGAAGAGGGCATCCAAGTTCGTAATAATCCCACTGCTCTCGGGACTTGATCTTCTCTAACTCTCTGAGTTAGCCATTCAGCAGTGTCAGGTTCGTACCGTATAGGTTTTTCGGATTTTTCGGTTTTGTGTGTGAAGGTGGACGCGTTTTTCTGTTTAGTACCTGTACTGATTACATAATCAACGCCATTATCAACAAATTCCGAAATGTCCATATGCAAAGGCTCCTGCAGACCTATATCTACTGAGGAGCCTTGGGAAAATCCAAGTCATTAATGAAATCTGTACGTTCCTGCTCACTCATATTCAGCATAATTCCTCTGACCAACGCCTTCCTCTTGTGAGGGCAATTCTTGCTTATGTGGCCTGGTTCGCCACAGTTGAAGCACAGCCGCTTCTCCCTTGCCTGGTCAATGTCCATCGGCCTGCCCATTCCTCCAAACGTGGTGCCGGTAGCATCTCTTCTTGGCGCCGTAGGATACTCTGCCCTTGCCTGGTCAATGTCCATCGGCCTGCCCATTCCTCCAAACGTGGTGCCGGTAGCATCTCTTCTTGGCGCCGTAGGATACTCTGCCCTTGGAGCTGCTTTCAGCTCCTGCCGGTTCTGCTGAGTGGACGACTGTCCACGACTCTGTCCCTGTGGATTAGTGTTCCACCACCCCGCATATCCGTAACCTCTCTTCTGTTCGGCCCATTGCCGCCTTACGTTATCAGCCCCTGTAACTATCTTCTTCAATTCTTTATAGTCTTCAAAGGGCTCCGTTCGTCCCTTAATGATGTCGTATAAAAGGGTGTGATCAACTGCCCTCTCCACTAGGGTAAGGACATGTGATTCGTACTTTTTGTATCCGGCATCTTTCAGCAACAATTCGAACTCTTTGAAAAAGTTGCCGGCCGAAGACTTCCCCTGTCAGATATAAGTTAGTTTATCACGAGCCTCCTTCTCCTTTGCAACATTCGTGAACTCCTTATCCATATCATCAATGAGCTGCTTCCCAGTGATGTCCCACAACCCTTTGTCAATGTCGAAGTGGTCATCAGTGTAAACCTGGGCCCATTCATCGGCCTTTCCTCCGACCAGGAAGGACATGATAATGGTGGTAACACGATGGGAGTTGTTGACCTGTTTCGTCTCCGTTAACTCGGAAATGTAGGCCATCATTCTTTGTCGCCATGGTCGATAGGTGGCAGGGTCACCATCGTAGTTCCCTGGTGTATTGACAAACACCCGGCGTGGACTAGAGGTGCCATTATCATTTTCTGGCAGGTCGGGTGCATGTATCGACTGATCAGTCATGTTGGGTTATAGGAAGGGGGATGAGCGTGTTTGGTAAAAATGAAAATATGTAATGTATCGAGAAAACTAGTTTTCAACGGCGTGTTGAATCCTGAGCAAGTTTGTAAAAGTTTTGTTGTGATGGGTGGTGTGTGGTAGAAGCTCTATTCTTCTGTCAGTGACTTGCTAGCTCTCACAAGAGACAACCAGGCGTCACACAAGAGACAACCAGGCGTCACACAATAGACAATGAGCAAGAGGGCGAAAAAGCAAAAAGAGGATGGATTAGACAACCCAACTACAAGTCTAGCTACCAGGGAGAATAGACGAGAATAGAGCTAAGGAATATAACTACAAAATACTAAGTCTTATATACTAATGGGATATGAAGCCGTGAGAGATGTCTTGCGCCATAACCGTGAGGATCTACAATAAGAGTCGTTCATATCCATAAGTAAAGCTGTAGGTATTAGGTGAGTAAACAATAAGGCAATATAAAAAGAAGCATGGAAGCAGAACAATAATGACGTCGTCCTGTCAATGAGCTGACAGGCACGAGAGAGTTGCGCCTAAGTGAAACGACAACGTGAGAACAATAAGGTTAACGCGTGTAACCTAAATGGAAATGAAAATATAATAAGCGCTAGTGTAAGCGCTTTGGTGATTAGGTAAGTAAATAAAAGAAAAGAATAATGAAAAAGGATGTTTCGTGTCAGATGTAGCCTTTGCGCTGATTCTCTTCCAAGAACCGATCAAGCTCTTCCTGCTCATTTGGGGACATGGGATAGATTTTGGTCCGCATGGTTTCAGGAGTGTCCGGTTTCAGATCTATGGCATGGTCCCAAGGTTTATGTTCTGGTAATCGCTCTGATTCTTTCTCGGAGAAGACCTTTGCATGTTTCCGGTATGATGAGGGGACCATCTCTTCAAAGGACTTCGACGGCTTCTCTTTGTAGGCAGCCTCTGTGAGTTGTTGAGAATACGTGTACCCTGCAGAACACCAAAGTTCTTCCGACGTATGGCCAATGATCCCAGCTCGAAGTAGTGCTCTCCTCCGCTTCCTGTTGCCTACCAGTTGATACAGAGGGGTGCTTTCAGTGTATTCATGTATCTCTGGGTCAGACGTGGGGAATGGGAGAGCTTCTTTGGGCATTTGGGGTTGGTCGTTGGGCTCCGGAATGGAGAAGTGAACTCGGGGAGCTGAAGTGGCATCCCAGTCTGGGTTCGCTTCTACGATATGTGCAGTAGTTCCTCCCACATTGCTTTCCTTGGGTTCAGGGACTTCTTTGATGGTCATGGGGTGCGGAGCCTTTCTGGGAGGGGTGATAGCCAATCACCCTTCTCTCCAGTCAATGTCCGGGTTGACCTTTCGGAGCCATGGAAGTCCAAGAATGATATCTTCCGAACCAAGGTTGGTGACAAGGTTGTCACAAAGAGGTGACGACGGTGGCGGAGCGGAGTGGAGACTTGAGTGGAAGCAGGCAGATACTGGTCCCAATGACAAAGTTATATTGATAATAAATACAAGTAAGTAGGTAAAAGACATACCTGGTCCCAATGACAAAGAGGTCAAGATAAGGGACCAGGCTGTGGGGGCTGGCTTATATATACAAGGCGGAGTGTGGGAATCATGATGTAATACTGTATAGCTCAGGCACAAGAAATGGAACGGAACTGATAGAATGGAATGGAAGGTTCCGGAATGATTATTGTAGGTAGGAGAGCTCGGATGGTGTATCATAAAGAAAGGAAAATGATAGGGGTGGCTCACTTCATGACAAAGGTATTCAAGGAGCTGGGGTGGATTTTGGTCTATGGTGGACAGTAGATGTACAGAGTGTGTGATCTGTCCTGCAGTGTTAGGAGATCCATCAATGTTATAAAGGGCAATGGGATGGCGGAGCTGATGAGGGAGAATTCGATGTTGTTTCATGAAATGTTCATGAATGAAGAGACCTGTGGCACCAGAGTCTATCATTGCTGCACTGTCGGTATTCTTGAATCTGCCTTGCAACTTAATCGGCACGTGGAAGTGAGAAACATCACTAGATTGAGCGGAACCAATTGTACATGAGGGTATAGATGCATAAGTAGAGGTAGATGAGGAATACAGACTAGGGAACCAGGCAGCAGCCATGGCGGGTTCCCACTTTAAAAATTCGAGCGCAACTCTGCCATCTGCTCTGCCAGTTCCTTCTGTCCCGCAGTGAGCATCTGAAGGATCTTTGTAAAGTCAGTGGCAGGGGCAGGTGTGGTGGCGGCAATGGAGGTAGAGGGCTCTGCAATAATAGATGTGGCAGCGGCCGAACGGGGGATGGGTCTTGAGAGTCCCAAGAACTTCCTGCGACAGACGGCTGCTAGATGACCAGTTAGTCCGCAGTGATTGCAGATATCGCGTTCATGGTGTCCATCTGCCTTTCGATGTTCTCTGGACCCACACCCATAGCATCTTCCCATCATGGATCTGCGATAGTCTTCCACCAATCGTCCAGTAGTAGTGGCATCCACGTCCATTGCGTTTGGATCGCGGGTGTCATGAAGTGAGCCCACCCCCTATCATTTTCCTTTCTTTACGATACACCATCCAAGCCCTCCTACCTACAATAATCATTCCGGAACATTCCATTCCATTCTATTAGTTCCATTCCTTGTGCCGGAGCTATACAGTATTACCTCATAGTTCCCACGCTCCACCTTGTATATATAAGCCAGCCCCCACAACCTGGTCCCTTATCTTGACCTCTTTGTCGTTGGGACCAGGTATGTCTTGAACTTACTTACTTGTATTTATTATCAATATAACTTTGTCGTTGGGACCAGTGTCCGCTTTCGCCTAAGTCTCCGCTCCGCTCCGCCACCGTCGTCACCTCTTTGTGACATTAGGTCAAGATCCCTTACTGCACTGATAGCCTACCGATTAGGTTATCCTTGCAGGCTCCGCTTTCACCACGTCTACAGACACCTCCGCACCAAGCCTGCCCGCCCAAGCTATCGACTGTTCTGCCTACCCACACGCTTTTGATACTAAAGACCAAACCCACATCCACCGCAGCAAAAGCAGCTCCTGGGCTGATTGCAGTTCTCAACCCTGTCCAAATGCTGCTGCCAACTCCATCAGTGAAGAGGAGAACCTTTCCGACGGTACCGTGATCACACCCATCCTTATCCCTACTCCCACTGCACCCCCATCCATTATGTCGACCTCTGAAGTCAACACAAACCAGCTCATGGCACAGCTCATCGAGCAGGTGGCCCAGCTCACGGCCAACCTCCACAAAGCCTCAGCCAAGTCCAGTATGAATAAACCTGAGCTCTTCAAAGGCTCTAGTAGTGCAGAAGCACGTCGCTTCATTGCTCAGTATCAAAGCTGGGCAATGGAACAACCAGATCTGAGTAGCAACGAAGGGAAGCTGATCAAGGCAGCGCTAGGATTCTTCTCAGGCAAGGCTGCTGACTGGGCCACACCATACCTCCTAGAATTCAGCCATAACCAACAACCTTTCAATGGACGATGGGAAGACTTCAAAACAGCCTTCACCCTCCGATTTGAATCCATTGATGCAGGTATGGAGGCCCGGAATGCAATCCAGCATCTCAGGCAGGCAAAAGGTCAAACGGTAGCGGAATTTGCACAGAATTTCAAGGACATTGGTGATCGGACCGGGCTTTCAGACGTCGACCTGCGAGAACGCTTCCATAGCGGCCTCAACCCAGAGATCTGACAAAATCTCATTGTGGTCAATATAGCCCAGGGACTGGCTCCCACCCTGGAGGAGGCTATCAGGCGAGCAATTTCAGTGGATGTGTTCCTGCACGATCCCACCATGACAGGTCGCAACCCAGGCACCTCCCATATCTCCTCCCCCCCTGCCAACTCCCATGCTATGGATGTCGATGCCACACACACTAGTGGTAACAGCAGAGAAAGCTTCGTGGCCCAGATGAGAGGAAGGTGTTATGGGTGTGGCTCGCAGAGTCACGAAAAGAGGAACTGCTCATACAAGGAGACAGTTTGCCGCTACTGTGGACGACGAGGCCACCTAGAATCAGTCTGCCAAGACAAGTTCATGGGTCTAGAACGTGGCCGGGGTAAGCGCCAACAACCCCGCCGTCAACAAGTCTCTGCTTCTGCTTCGACACCGTTCACCCTCTTCCCCAATGAACCTGTCCAAATTGCCGCGTCCATTCCAGCTCCCACTGCTCCGTCTCCACTTACGCCTGACCTCTCCACCCAGATTGCCCAGCTCCAGGAGCTCCTTAACAGAGCCAATGCCATGGCCCCAGCACCAGGTTCTCAGGAGGGTTTTTAAAGCGGGTGCCCGTCTCGGCTGCATCGAGAGTACCCGTAAACCAGTTCGCTATACATTCCACATCTGCGTATGATTCTCTCCCATCTTGTAAAATATCTACTATTTCGGAATTGAACTCCAATTCATCTCACTTCCGAATTAACGCAAAACTAAGAGGAAGAAATTGCAGTATAGCAACTGCAGCCATGGTTGATTCTGGAGCCACTGCTCTATTTTTGAACCAAGAGTTTGTCACCCGTCACCGCGTAAGGACCTTCCCACTCAGGAAACCCATTGGCGTCTTTAACATTGATGGGTCTGCTAACCGAGCAGGGCAGATCACACACTTTGCACGCCTAGCCCTGACTGTTGATAACCAAGAACGGTGGACAGACTTGCTAGTAACCAATCTGGGAGGCGAAGACCTAATCTTAGGACTCCCCTGGCTACGTAAGGCCAATCCAGATATTGACTGGGAGAAAGGACGACTCACAGTCAGATCCCAACAAACAACGATAGAGGAGGTGGAAGAGCAAGACACGGCGGAGGAAATTGAAACTGTGATCACCCCTGAACCACCACTTGACACACTGGATGAGGAGACAGAAGAGTCGCCCATACACCGCATTCGAGCAAACCGACGAACCCGACGTGCATGGGTGAAGTCAGGAATCTTACACGAACAAACAGATGAAGTCTGGTGTGCTGCAGGGTTCACCTACTCCCAACAGCTAGCGGAACAAGCCCACAAAACAAAACCCATGAAAACCTTTGAAGAAATGGTCCCAGAACCCTACCGCGATTTCGAAAAAGTATTCTCTGAAACTGCTTCAGAGCGCCTCCCTGACCACCAACCCTGGGATCATGCTATAGAATTGATCCCAGGTGCACCGGAAACCATGCGCACAAAAGTCTATCCAATGTCATTGAATGAACAAGGTGAACTCGACCGCTTCCTGGATGACAACCTCCGAAAAGGCTACATTCGCCCCTCAAAATCGCCACTGTCTTCACCCGTCTTCTTTGTTAAGAAGAAAGATGGGAAGCTCCGCTTCGTACAGGATTACCGGAAACTCAACCAAGTAACCCTAAAGAACCGCTATCCTCTCCCACTGGTCGCTGACATTGTCAGCCGTCTACAGGGGGCACGGTACTTCACCAAATTTGACGTCAGATGGGGCTACAACAATGTCCGGATTAAGGAGGGTGATGAGTGGAAGGCCGCTTTTGCAACCAACCGAGGGTTATTTGAACCCAGTGTAATGTTCTTCGGTCTCACCAACTCGCCAGCTACCTTCCAAGCGCTCATGAATTCCATCTTTTCAGATTTAGTGGCGGCTGGTAAGGTAGCAGTCTACCTAGACAACATCCTCATCTTCAGTAACAATTTGCAAGAACACCGGCAGGTGGTGCGAGAGGTACTAAAGCGGCTAGAGAAACATGACCTCTACCTGCGACCAGAGAAATGCGAGTTTGAGGAGCTTCAGGTTGAGTATTTGGGACTAGTGATATCAGAAGGTGAAGTGCGCATGGATCCAGTAAAAGTAGCTGCAGTCCGCGACTGGCCTACCCCAAAGAATCTACGAGAACTACGGGGATTCCTAGGCTTCGCTAACTTCTACCGTCGATTCATACGGAACTTTGCCCGCATAGCACGCCCTCTGAACGACCTAACAAAAAAGGATACAGGCTTCAGTTGGGGGACACACCAACAACAAGCATTCGATACCCTAAGGGAAGCATTCATCACAGCACCGGTACTGGCACTCTGGGACCCTAATAGGCTCACACAACTTGAGGTAGATGCATCAGGCTTTGCTACGGGAGGAGCCCTAATGCAGAAACAAGACGACGGCCAGTGGCACCCAGTAGCATTTCGATCAGCCTCCATGCAACCAGCTGAACGAAACTACGAAATCTATGACCGAGAGATGCTCGCTATCATCGAAGCATTAAAGGACTGGAGAAGCTTCCTGGAAGGTTCACCACAACCGTTCGAGATTCTCACCGACCACGCAAACCTGGAATTCTGGCGTTCTGCTCAAGACCTCAGTAGACGGCAGGCGCGATGGGCACTATGGTTGTCCCGATTCGACTTCCAGCTCACTCACCGCCCGGGCAAGTCCAACACTCAGGCAGACGCTCTCTCTCGTATGGCAGCACATCAGGTTCTGGATAGCGAAGATAATCGACAACAGATTGTTCTGAAACCAGCCCATTTCATGCAAGTGGCAGCTACCTCACTACAAAACCCACTGGAGGACCGCATCCGACAGGCGTCTCAAAAGGAGGCCCAAGTACTGGAAGGACTGGAAGAGCTTAGGAGAAGCGGTCTCAAACGCTTGGCCAATGGGATAGCAGAATGGGAAGAAGACAAGGGACTAGTATACCACCGAGGAAGAGTATATGTCCCACCAGATGATGACCTCCGGAAAGAAGTACTCAAGCAATGCCACGATAACCCCTCTGCTGCCACCCTGGACTTCACAATACCCTTGACCTCCGTCAGCACCCACTTTTGGTGGCCCACCCTGCGATCCTTTGTAGAAAAATATGTTGAAGGATGCGAGACTTGTGCAAGGAAGAAGATACAGAGACACCCACGAGCAGTAACACTACCTCTAGACGTCCCAGCAGGCTTGTGGGAAGAAGTGGGAGTTGACTTGATCACACAGCTGCCCAACTCGCAAGGGTATGACGCGATTCTAGTCTGCACGGACCTTTATGGTAAACAAATCCATGCAATTCCTTGTACAACTTCAATCACAGCAGCAGGTGTGGCCGACATCTACTATCGCGAAATTTTTCGCCTCCATGGTCTTCCCCTCCGCTTTGTATCAGACCGGGACCCCAGTTTGCAGCAAAACTCATGCGATCATTACTCTCCCGCCTAGGAATCAAATCAAACCTCACCTCAGGGTACCACCCCCCAAGCAAACGGACAGACCGAAACGGGCAAACCAAGAAGTCGAAAAATACCTCAGACTCTACGTGGGACGCCGCCAGGATGACTGGGCGGAGCACCTACCTATGGCGGAATTTGTGATTAACTCTCGCACCCACTCTGCACTTGGAACGTCCCCATTCGAACTCACCTATGGTTATCTGCCTCTATTTAACATTCCAGTTGGACAACGGAGTGGGATTCCGGCGGTGGATGATCGCATCCAGATACTGCGGGATGCACGACAGGATGCTGGGGCGGCGCTACACCTGGGGAAACGACGGCAAAAGGAAAACTACGAACGGGGGAAAACGAAAGGCACATCAATTCCAAGTTGGAGATCAGGTCTGGCTAAGCGCAGAGGACATCAAGCTCCAACTTCCAGTGAGAAACTTGGGGATCGACAGCTAGGACCTTACACCATTTTGCAGAAGGTTGGGCCCCTGGACTACCGTTTAGACCTCCCATTATCCCTGGGACCGCATCCATCCTGTGTTCCATGTTGATAAATTGTACCCTTGGAGAGGGAACACCGTAAACGGCGAAATTGCAACACCACCGGAACCAGTATATCTAGAGGATGAGGATGAGCCGGGAGTATGAAGTCGAGGACATCTTGGATAGTCGGATTAGGTGGAAGAAGCTAGAATACTTGGTAAAGTGGAAAGGCTACGATGCAGGACACAACTCATGGGAACCTGCACCAAATCTTGAACACGCCCCAGCAACTATCCGAAAATTCCACAAAAAGCACCCTCAGGCGGCAAAAGCTTGACCATTGAGGGCAATGGTCATAAGGAGGGGGGTAATGTCATGAAGTGAGCCCACCCCCTATCATTTTCCTTTCTTTACGATACACCATCCAAGCCCTCCTACCTACAATAATCATTCCGGAACATTCCATTCCATTCTATTAGTTCCATTCCTTGTGCCGGAGCTATACAGTATTACCTCATAGTTCCCACGCTCCACCTTGTATATATAAGCCAGCCCCCACAACCTGGTCCCTTATCTTGACCTCTTTGTCGTTGGGACCAGGTATGTCTTGAACTTACTTACTTGTATTTATTATCAATATAACTTTGTCGTTGGGACCAGTGTCCGCTTTCGCCTAAGTCTCCGCTCCGCTCCGCCACCGTCGTCACCTCTTTGTGACAGCGGGCCGGAACAAAGGGAGTGGGGGGTGTAGGAGCTGAAGTTGGGAGTGCTTCGGGTGTATTGTTTCCCTTCTTCATCAGCGCGTTCATTCTGCCTGTTGTCAATACGAATGGCTTCATTGATCAGCACATTCATCTGATCTGTGTTGGCCTGTGAGTTGACCAGTCCGTCTTTGATTCGCTTCGAGAGGTGATCATAGAACCAATCTCGAAGGTCAGCATCCAAGTATCCTGTCCTACTAGCATACTGTTTGAAGGTTGCCGCATATGTCGCTACCCGGTCCTTTCCCTGCCAAAGGCTTTTCAACACTCTTTTGGCCTCTACCACTGGATCTGCTGTTTCAAACCGTTGCCTAAAGGCGCTGGCGAAATCAGCCCAGGTGGGGTAGAGGAGGGCAGGAGCTGGTACTCCTGCGGCATCCGCTCGAGCAGCTTGACTGATGCTCTCTGAGGTGGGAGTGGCCCAGATAGCTGCATCACCATCGAGGTATGAGATGGCCAATTTAATTTTTTTCCTGTTCATTACTTGAGGGAACGGATACCCTGAGCCCATAGTTCGAAGGCTGCAATGAAGCGTCGCGCATCATCACTGCGCTTCCCATCATACGTCTGGGGTTTGCTAACACCTTTGTTGATGCTTATGTTGTTGGTGATACTGGCTACTGCCGATTGTAGCACCATCTGTTGTGTGGCAAGTTGTTGGATCAACACCGCCAGGTCTTGGGTAGTAGGAGCATGAGCCATGATAGGGCTAGATTCAGGGGAGGGGATACTGGTTCTGGTGTAACAGAGATATCGATGACAATAGGCTCTGGGGATGGTGCAAACCGGGTCGGCTTCGGTTTCTTGCTCAGGTTCTGGGATAGTAGCGGGGATAAGCACAGGGGAGGATCTAGCGGATGGTACAGCACTGGTAGGGCTTGAAAGTCTACCAACCCTGCTCGGAGCTCGGCTTGGAATTCTAGGGATGTCTATGAATCGTCCGTTTCCTGAATCCCTTGGAGCGATGGGGAGTGGGGTTACGGTATCAGTTGGGGCAAGGATTTTCGTCGCAGTCAAACCAAGTGTTGTGTTCTTTGGCTGGATTGTATTTGAGATGAATGTCGCACTGATCTTGAGTATCAAATGCGTGCTGAAATCCTGAACAATCAATGTCTGGTGTAAACGAAGGCGTAGCGGCAATGGAAGGTGGAGAACCGGGTAAGTCCGATTTCCACTCCTCGTAGGATCAGTTGGAAAGGCTGATGGTACGAGTAGAGATCTTGACCTAATGTGGTAACGAAGGGGGAAAGCACAGAGAAAGCACAGCTCAAAGCACAAACCAAAGTGAGGGGTGGGGCTAGCACCACACACGAAGGCTGAAAGGTAAAATGATCAAGATGGCAGTGATAGTGCAGGGGCCAATCACTAGGGTCGCACAAGGAAAACTAGTTTCCAAAGACCAAGTAAGTATATTGAAGGTAAATGATGATACAGGTACTAACCTAGTTCCAAAGACCAAGAGGTCAAGATGGGGAACTAGGTGTCAGCTACTGTACTATATATACAAGGGTTCAGATGAGTAAGCGACAGCGCAGGAAGCCGATAGAAGTGTCTGGAATGTGATGGAAGGTTCTAACAAGTGATAGATGGAAATAAAAGGATATGGAAACATGGAGAAGGGTTCAGGTAGTCACGAAGGTAAAGGAAAGAGGGAATGTAGGAGAAAATGAAGTAAGTACCGTATCCTGTATGGCATGTCACAACAGTTGTCCTTCAAATCCGGTTGTTCCACTGCCCAACTCTGATACTGGGCAATGAAGTGACGGGCTTCCGCACTACTCAAGCCTTTGAAGAGCTTGGGTTTATTCATGCTTGACTTGGCTGCAGCTCTGTGAAGGTTGGCTGTGAGCTGAGTCACCTGGTCGATGAGCTGTGCCATGAGCTGATTTGTGTTGACTTCAGAGGTCGACATAATGGATGGGGGTGCAGTTGGAGTAGGGATAAGGATGGGTGTGATCACAGTACCATCGAAAGGTTCTCTTCTTCACTGATGGAGTTGGCAACAGCGTTTGGACAGGGTTGAGAACTGCAATCAGCCCAGGAGCTGCTTTTGCTGCGGTGGATGTGGGTTTGGTCTTTAGTATCAAAAGCGTGCGGGTAGGCAGAGCAGTCAATAGCTTGGGTGGGCAGGCTTGGTGCAGTGGTGTCTGTAGACGTGGTGAATGCGGAGCCTGCAAGGATAACCTAATCGGTAGGCTATTGGTGCAGTAAGGGATCTTGACCTAATGTCACAAAGAGGTGACGACGGTGGCATGGTGGAGCGGAGACTTAGATGGAAACAGGCAGCTGTGCCCAACGACAAAGCTATATTGATAATAAATACAAGTAAGTAAGTAAAGACATACCTGGTCCCAACAACAAAGAGGTCAAGATAAGGGACCAGCTTGTGGGGGCTGGCTTATATATACAAGGTGGAGTGTGGGAACTATGAGGTTACTGTATAGCTCAGGCACAAGGAATGGAACGGAACTAATAGAACAGAATGGAAGGTTCCGGAATGATTATTATAGGTAGGGGTGTTTGGGTGGTGTATCGTAAGGAAAGGAAAATAATAGGAGGTGGCTCACTTCATGACAGTGCCCATCGTGCTTGCCATCGACTGAGGTCCTGAGCAGAGCGCCAGAATTCCAGGTTTGCATGATCAGTGAGGATATCAAAGGTTTGTGGTGATCCTTCCAGGAAGCTTCTCCAGTCCTTCAGCGCTTCAATGATGGCAAGCATTTCTCAGTCATAGATTTCATAGTTTCGTTCTGCTGGTGCATAGAGGCGGATTGGAATGCCACTGGGTGCCACTGACCATCGTCTTGTTTCTGCATTAGAGCTCCCCCCATAGCAAAGCCTGATGCATCTCCT
>JAOTPV010000263.1:0-25205 GCA_028011355.1 Lentinula aciculospora
CTAAAAATTGCTGAACATCACGCTTCTTGCGGGGAGTAATCCATTCGCGGATGGCTTGTACTTTCTTGGGGTCCATGCGAATAGTTCTGTTACCAATGATAATGCCGAGGTAGTCGATAACCAGTTTTTCGAAAGAACATTTTTCGGGTTTTAGGAATAATTTGTGCTCCTGTAAAATGTCAAGTACTTGTTTCATGATTCACCGGTGTTCTTCGATGTCATTGGTGAAGATCAGAATATTGTCCATGTAGACGATACCGTGTCCTTCATTAATGAGATTTCGCAAGATATGGTCCATGAAACCTTGGAACGACGCAGGAGAGTTAGTGAGTCCGAAGAACATAACGGTCAGTTTGAATAACCCCTGGTTAGTTCAAAAAGCTGCTTTCCATTCATCACCTTCCTTTATGCAGATGTTGTTGAATCCCCATCTGATATCCATCTTCGTGAAGATTTTAGCACCTTTTAAACGATCAATTAGCTCCTGAATGAGAGGAAGTGGGTACCGGTTTTTAACCATCATCTCATTCAGTTTACGATAATCTTGTACCAGTCATAAGGTGCCATCTTTCTTTTTCACGAAGAAGAAGGGGGATGCCATCTGCGAGGTCAAAGGTCGGATTCGTCCAGTTCGAAGGTTTTCTTCAAGAAACTTGTCGAGCGCCTCTTGTTCCTTTGGGTTCAGCAGGTATACCTTACAATCTAAAGGTTTGGAACCTGGCATTAGATTGATAGCGTGATCCCAAGGGCGTCGTTGTGGTAACTGGTCAAACTCCTTCTGGCTGAACACATCGGGTGTTAAGATCTAACAATCTGACACTCCTCTGATGAATCATGTTTATAACTATCCAAGAGTCCCAAAAGGCATAATGTAAGACCACGAGGCAAAAGTAAGTCCTCCAGGCAAAGTTGTAAGACCTCAGTAGTTGGGACATGTGACTTGGCTCTAGTGCTATAAACCTCTGTGTTCATTAATTGTACCCATGGCCGGATAGCTCAGTGGTTAGAGCATCTTGGGATTTCACCAGTGGTCCTGGGTTCAATCCCCAGTCTGGTCACTTTGTTTGTCATCATGACTTTAACATCGGGATACTCTTTGACGTAGGATTTGGAAGTGTCGAACTCTTCAGCTGTTTCTTTCTTAGCCTGTCCCTCTGTCCACTTCCTTGACTGTACCTGCTTGTGAACATACCTATCCCAGTCGAACAAGAAACGCTGTTCGCCTTCCTGCAATGCCGCTCTAGAATGAGTATCTTCAGGCATCCAAAAGTGTGGATTATAGCCACATCATGTGGGACACCTATCGAAGGTTAATTCAGATGTCTTCCAGTCAATACTCGGGTTGTGGTGTCGCAACCAGTCTAGTCCTAGAAAGATATTATTCTTTCCTAGGCTTACCACTCCGAATTGTATGATTTCTGAATGATCGCTGATAGTCATCCGGATCTCGACATACTTGTCTATTGAACCGGGGTCGTTGAGTGTGCCATCAGCATTATAGACGGGTGTTTTGATTGGTAAGTCTTTCGTGATGAGGTTGTGCTGTTTGACGAAGTCCGAGTCAATACATGAACCAGTAGCTCCACTGTCGAGAAGTCCTTCTGTGACAATTTGTCGACTATCCTCCAGTGTTTCAAGTATTGCCGGAAGTTTCAGACTTTTGCCGCATGTCCCTCGAACATAACTCCTCTTGTTCTTGAGACTTTGGATGACGGTGACTGCCGTTTTCCAGTTCCGTTTTCATATGTCCATGACGGTTTCTTCCGAGGCTTCTTTCTCCCGGGAAGAGGGCATCCAAGTTCATAACAATCCCACTGCTCTCGGGACTTGATCTTCTCTAACTCTCTGAGCTAGCCATTCAGCAGTGTTGGGTTCATACCATATAGGTTTTTCGGATTTTTCGGTTTTGTGTGTGAAGGTGGATGCAGTTTTCTGTCTAGTACCTGTACTAATTATATAATCAACGCCATTATCAACAAAACCCGAAACGTCTGTGTTCGAAGGCTCCTGCAGACCTATATCTACTGAGGAGCCTTGGGAAAACCCAAATCGTTAATAAAATCAGTATGCTCCTGCTCACTCATATTCAGCATAATACCTCTGACCACCACCTTCCTCTTGTGTGGGCAATTCCTGCTCATGTGGCCTGGTTCACCACAGTTGAAGCACAGCCGCTTCTCTCTGCCTGGTCGATGTCCATCGGCCTACCCGTTCCTCCGAACGTGGTGCCGCAGGGTACTCTGCCCTCGGAGCTGCTTTTGGCTCCTGTCAGTTCTGTTGAGTGGATGACTGTCCACGACTCTGTCCCTGTGGGTTAGCATTCCACCACCCCGCATACCCGTAACCTCTCTTCTGTTCAGCCCATTGCTGCCTTACGTTATCAGCCCCAGTAACTACCTTCTTCAACTCTTTGTAGTCTTCAAAGGGCTCCGTCCGTCCTTTAATGATGTCGTACAGAAGAGTATGATCAATGGCTCTCTCCGCTAGGGTAAGGACGTGCGACTCGTCCTTCTTGTACCCAGCATCCTTCAGCAACAATTCAAACTCTTTGAAAAAGTCACCGGCCGAAGACTTCCCCTGTTGGATATAAGTTAGTTTATCATGAGCCTCCTTCTCCTTCGTGACATTCATGAATTCTTTATCCATATCGTCGATGAGCTGCTCTCCAGAGATGTCCCATAACCCTTTCTTGATGTCAAAGTGGTCATCAGGGTAGACCTGGGCCCATTCGTCGACTTTTCCTCCAACCAGGAAGGACATGATAATGGTGGTGACATGATGGGAATTGTCGACCTGCTTTGTCTCCGTTAACTCGGAAACGTAGGCCATCATTCTTCGTCGCCATGGTTGATAGGTGGCGGGATCACCATCGTAGTTCCCTGGTGTATTGACAAACACCTGGCATGGATTAGAAGTGACGTTGGTGACTTCTGTTGGGTCAGGCACATGTATCGACCAATCAGTCATGTTGGGTTATAGTAGGGGGATGAGCGTGTTTGGTAAAAATGAACATGTGTAATGTATCGATAAAACTAGTTTCCAACAGCGTGTTGAATCCTAGGCAAGTTTGTAAAAGTTTGTTGTGACGGGTGGTGTGTGGTAGAAGCTCTATTCTTCTGTCAGCGACTCGCTAGCTCTCACAAGAGATAACCAGGCGTCACATGATGAACGAAGAGCGAGAGGATGGAAAAGCAATGAGAATGAATAAAACAACCCAACTACAGGTCTAGCTACCAAGGAGTATAGACAAGAATAGAGCTAAGGAATATAACTACAAAATACCTAGTCTTATATACGAAATGGGATATGAAACCGTGAGAGATGTCTCGCACCGTAACCATGAGGATCTACAATAAGAGTCACTCATATCCATAAGTAAAGCTGTAGGTATTTGGTGAGTAAACAATAAGGCAATATAAAAAGAAGGATGGAAGCGGAACAATAATGACATCGTCCTGTCAATGAGCTGACAGGCACAAGAGAGTCGCGCCTAAGTGAAACGACAATGCGAGAACAATAAGGTTGATGCGTGTAACCAAAATGATAATGAAAATATAATAAGCACTAGTGTAAGCGCTTTGGTGATTAGGTAAGTAAATAAAAGAAAAGAAAAGAATAATGAAAAAGAATGTTTCGTGACACTACTTCTACCTATGCATCTATACCCTCCTGTACAATTGGTTCCGCTCAATCCAGTGATGTTTCTCACTTCCACGTACTGTCACGAAACAATCCTTTCATTATTCGTTTCTTTTATTATTCTTTTTCCTTTTCTTTTATTTACTTACCTAATCACTGAGGTGCTTACACCAGTGCTCATTATATTCTCATTCTCATTTAGGTTACACGCGCCAACCTTATTGTTCTCACATTGTCATTTCACTTAGGCGCAACTCTCTCGTGCCTGTCAGCTCATTGACAGGACGACGTCATTATTGTTCCGCTTCCATGCTTCTTTTTATATTGCCTTATTGCTTACTCACCTAATACCTACAGCTTTACTTATGGATATGAGCGACTCTTATTGTAGATCCTCATGGTTACGGCGTGAGACATCTCTCACGGCTTCATATCCCATTAGTATATAAGACTTGGTATTTCGTAGTTATATTCCTTAGCTCTATTCTCGTCTATACTCCTCGGTAGCTAGACTTGTAGTTGGGTTGTCTTATTCATCCTCATTGCTTTCCCATCCTCTTGCTCATCGTTCATCGTGTGACGCCTGGTTGTCTCTTGTGAGAGCTAGCGAGTTGCTGACATGTACCGATTAAGTTGCAAGGCAGACTCAAGAATACAGACAGTGCAGCAATGATAGACTCTGGTGCCACCAGTCTCTTCATTCATGACCATTTTGTTAGACAACATCAAATTCTCTCTCGTCATCTTCTCCATCCAATTACCCTCTATAACATTGACGGGTCTCTTAACACCGCAGCGCAGATCACGCACTCTGTATGCCTGTTCTCCACAATAGATCAAAACAAACCCCAGCTCCTTGAATACCTCGTCACCAACCTCGGGTCTGAAAATATCATCCTCGGACTTCCATGGTTCCAAAAGGTCAACCTGGACATTGACTGGAGAGAAGGGCGATTGGCTATCACCCCTCCCAGAAAGGCTCCACACCCCATGACCATCGAAGAAATTCCCGAACCCAAGGAAAGTAATGTGGGAGGAACCACTGCACATATCGTAGAAGCTAACTCAGACTGGGGCACCACTGCAGCTCCACAAGTTCACTTCTCCATCCTGGAGCCTGACGACCAACCCCAATTGCCTGAAGAAACTCTCCCTCTCCCCATGCCTGACCCAGAGATACATGAATACACTGAAAGCACCCCTCTGTATTGACTGGTAGGCAACAGGAAGCGGAGGAGAGCACTACTTCGAGCTGGGATCATTGGCCATACATTGGAAGAACTTTGGTGTTCTGCAGGGTACATGTATTCTCAACAACTTGCAGAGGCTGCCCACAAAGAGAAGCCATTGAAGTCATTTGAAGAGATGGTCCCCTCATCATACCGGAAACATGCAAAGGTCTTCTCTGAGAAAGAATCAGAATGACTACTGGAACATAAACCTTGGGACCATGCCATAGATCTGAAACCCGATGCTCCTGAAACCATGTGGACTAAAATCTACCCCATGTCCCCAAACGAACAGGAAAAACTGGACCGGTTCTTGGAAGAGAATTGGCACAAAGGCTACATCCGTCCCTCCAAATCCCCACTGGCGTTGCCGGTCTTCTTTGTCAAAAAGAAGGATGGTAAACTTCGATTTGTGCAGGATTACCGGCGACTCAATAAGTACACAGTAAAAAACCAGTACCCACTTCCCCTTGTCACGGACATCGTCAGCCAACTGCGTAAAGCCAAGGTCTTCTCCAAAATGGATGTTCGTTGGGGGTACAACAATGTGCGGATTAAAGAGGGTGACGAATGGAAGGGAGCATTTGCAACAAATCGAGGACTCTTTGAGCCCCTTGTCATGTTCTTCGGCCTAACAAACTCATCTGCTACATTCCAAGCCCTCATGAACTCCATATTTACTGACCTCATTGCTGCTGGGAAGGTGGCCGTTTACCTGGACGACATCCTAGTTTTTACTGAAACTCTTGAGGAACATCAAAGTATAGTCAATGATGTACTTACACGTCTCAGCAAATACGACCTATATCTGCAACCAGAGAAATGCAAATTCGAACAGCCTTCCATCAAATACCTAGGCCTGGTAATCAGTGAAGGAGAAGTGCGAATGGACCCAGTCAAAATAGAGGCAGTTAGTAACTGGCAGGCCCCTACAATGCTACATGATCTCTGGGGTTTCCTAGGATTTGCTAACTTCTATCGGAGATTTATCGACGGTTTCACAAAGAAAGCTTGACCCCTGAACAACCTTACCTGCAAAGACACTAAATGGGCTTGGGGATCACAACAGCAGGAAGCCTTCGATTCACTAAGGGAATCCTTTACATCGGCACCAATCCTCACACTATGGGATCCATCAAAACCAACTTGGATTAAAGTGGATGCATCAGGCTTTGCTACTGGAGGTACGCTCTCGCAACTACAGGAGGATGGACTCTGGCACCCCATCGCATATTGCTCCTCCTCCATGGATCCAGCCGAGCAAAACTACGAGATCTATGACCTGGAAATGCTGACCATTATTGAGGCATTGAAAGACTGGAGAAGCTTCCTAGAAGGATCCCCAGAACCCTTTGAAATCATAACCGATCACCAGAACCTCGAATACTGGACGACAGCCCAAGACCTCAGTCGCTGACAAGCACGATGGGCACTATGGCTCTCTCGGTTTGATTTCCGTCTTAAGCATCGCACCGGCAAAGCTAACACTCAAGCTGATGCACTGTCATGTATGGCACAGCTGTTACGGCCGTGCACTGGAAGGAAATAGATCAAGGTTCCAGAGCTCTGTTCGAAGCTTCGGAGTCCAGAAACTATAGTAACAGCAAAACGAAGTAATGGAAAGGCTACACGGGCCTTGGGAAGTGATGAGACTTCAGCGAAGCTTTCAGCAACGCTCCCTACATGTTATCTGGGTGTCCCTGCAAAGTGTGAAGAAGAAAGAAGTTCCGGAGCATTGGAAGTTTCCGATCGATTGATCCGGACGTGATTAAGCGTAATAGATAAGGAGTATAGAAGGTAACTTTTATTTCAAGCTGGGGAACTAAACTAAACAAGTTGACCTAAGTACTAAACTGCCTAATTGTTAAATAAAAGACAATAAGTGAGAAGGATTCGAAATAATACAATAACAGTGTTTTCCAAGAGCCGACAGGCGTGGGAATGCATCGGTCATGACGACCGAGTGTCATGTGATGTATCCGAGGTTGTTCCGAAGTTATTGAGCCAAGGAACAGAGTACAAAATTGACCGAGATTCGAGTTAAACTTGGTAACAAACACAAAATGGATCGGAAGGATGATCAATTGACCGGAAGATCGGCCGGAATGCCGGAATGTTCATATAGTGATCGATGACCTCGGAAATTGTCTGGAAAGCATAGTGGAGCTTGGCATATATATAACAACAGCACCAGGTCACAGATGCAGAGGACAACAGGGAACAGATTGTTCTAAAACCCGAGCACTTCCTTAATGTGGCAACCATGGTTCTTCTCCATAACCCCCTCCTTGACTGCATTCGGCAGATTAGCAAATGAGAGGCAGAAGTCCTGGATGGTCTGAAAGGTATCAAGGGACCCCAGAGTCTCACTAGTGGCGTAGCCAAGTGGAGAGAGGAAAATGGTTTGGTCTACTATCGCAATAAAGTCTATGTTCCCCCAGATATGGCGCTAAGGAAAACAATCCTGGAACACTGTCATGACGCACCTACTGCAGGTCATCCAGGGATGCATGGCACCCTGGAACTAGTCAGCAGACTCTACTGGTGGCCTGGGATGCGCTCTTTTGTAGACAAGTACATTGATGGATGTGACCACTGCCAGCGCAAACACCTGAACCCTTACTACCACTCTCCTCTTCAACCTCTTCCCGTACCGGAAGGACCCTGGCAGGACATTGGTGTGGATCTCATTGGGGAACTACCTATGATGCAAGATGGCCACAATGCTATCATCACCTTTGTGGACCACTACACAAAGATGGTCACTGTTTCCCCTGTACAACAGAGATCACCGCAGAAGGAGTAGCAGATTTCTTTTATGAAGAAATCTTCCACTTACATGGCCTACCCCATTGATTCATCTCTGATAGAGGACCTCAATTTGCAGCAGACATTATGCGACAGCTACTGAAGCGACTAGGAATCGACTCCGCACTGACCACAGCCTATCACCCTGAGACAAATGGACAGACAGAACGCGCTAACCAGGAAATTGAACATTACATTCGCATGTATATAAGTCACCGACAGGACGACTGGGACCTCTTAATCCCTACTGCTGAGTTTGTCATGAATGCTCGTATCCACTCTGCACACAGCCACTCCCCCTTTGAAACCCTTTATGGTTACACCCCTGAGTTCACCATTCCAAATGGCATTGAGACCAAATACCCATCCATTGAGCGCTGGCTAGAACTGCTCCAGCATGCATGTGAGGATGCAGAGGCAGCACTACGAATGAGCAAGGAATGCATTAGAGAGGGTGTAAAGGGGAAAGTACAGGAATTCGAAGTTGGACAACCAGTGTGGTTATCCTTGAGCAAATTAAAGGTATGACAAAAGAACCAGAAACTAGGGAGCAAACGCCTAGGCCCATTCAAAGTCGCAGAGAAAACGGGTCCCCTCACATATTGACTACACCTACCCACCTGGATGAAGATCCATGACAACATACATACCAACCACCTGTCTCCCTGGAAAGGGAATGAGGTCAATGGAATTGAGCCACCACCACCAGAACCCAAAATTGTGGAGGGAGAAGAGTTCTATGATGTGGAGGAGGTCCTGGAAAGTCGGAACTTCAGACAGTGGAAAAAGTTGCAATTCCTGGTAAAGTGGAAGGGGTACGATGAAGGCCACAACAGTTGGGAGCACGAAGAGAACTTAGTCAGCACAAGCAATGAGGCAATTGCAGATTTCTATGCAAAACACTCAAACGCACCACAAAAAGTCTCAGCTGCCATCTTCAACTCTCTACCCTGGCAACCTTATGAAAACCTCACGGAAATAGTCGCTGGGACATCGACTGTAGAAGGGGGGTAATGTTGTGACATGCTATACAGGATATGGTACTTACTTTGTTTTCTCCTACATTCCCTCTTTTCTTTATCTTCATGACTACCTGAACCCTTTTCCATGTTTCCATATCCTTTTACTTCCATCTATCATTCGTTGGAACCTTCCATCACATTCCAGACACTTCTATTGGCTTCCCGCACTGTCGCTTACTCATCTGAATCCTTGTATATATAGTACAGTAGCTGACACCTAGTTCCCCATCTTGACCTCTTGGTCTTTGGAACTAGGTTAGTACTTGTATCATCATTTACCTTCAATATACTTACTTGGTCTTTGGAACTAGTTTTCCTTGTGTGACCCTAGTGATTGGCCCCTGCACTATCACTGCTGTCTTGATCACTATATCTTTGAGCCTTCGTGTGTGGTGCTAGCCCCACCCCTCACTTTGGTTTGTGCTTTGCACCTGTGCTTTCTCCCTTTGTCACCACAGTTGTGGCCTTCGTCGTACCCCTTCCACTTTACCAGGAATTGCAACTTTTTCCACCATCCAAAGATCCGACTGTCCAGGACCTCATCAACGTCATAGAATTCTTCTCCCTCGACAATTTCGGGTTCCGGTGGTGGTGGCTCGATTCCATTGACTTCATTCCCCTTCCAGGGAGACAAGTGGTTGGTATGGATGTTATTGTCAGCGACTCGCTAGCTCTCACAAGAGACAACCAGGCGTCACACGATAGACGATGAGCAAGAGGACGAAAAAGCAAAAGAGGATGGATAAAACAACCCAACTACAAGTCTAGCTACCGAGGAGAATAGACGAGAATAGAGCTAAGGAATATAACTACAAAATACTAAGTCTTATATACTATTGGGATATGAAGCCATGAGAGATATCTCGCGCCGTAACCGTGAGGATCTACAATAAGAGTCGCTCGTATCCATAAGTAAAGCTGTAGGTATTAGGTGAGTAAACAATAAGGCAATATAGAAAGAAGCATGGAAGCGGAACGATAATGACGTCATCCTGTCAATGAACTGACAGGCATGAGAGAGCCGTGCCTAAGTGAAACGACAACGCGAGAACAATAAGGTTGACACGTGTAACCTAAATGATAATGAAAATATAATAAGCGCTAGTGTAAGCGCTTTGGTGATTAGGTAAGTAAATAAAAGAAAGGGAAAAGAATAATAAAAGAAAAGAATAATGAAAAAAGATCGTTTCATGACAGTTATCATGGATTTTCATCCAGGTAGGTAGGTGTAATTGATATGTGAGTGGGCCCGTTTTCTCTGCGACTTCAAATGGACCTAGGCATTTACTCCCCAGTTTCTGGTTCTTTTGCCGTACTTTTAATTTGCTCAGGGATAACCAAACTGGTTGTCCTACTTCGAATTCCTGTACTTTTCCCTTTACTCCCTCTCTGATGCGCTCCTTGCTCATCCATAGTGCTGCTTCTGCATCCTCACGTGCGTGCTGTAGCAGTTCCAGTCAGCACTCGATGGAGGGGTATTTTGTCTCGACACCATTTGGAATGGTGAACTCAGGGGTGTAACCATAAAGTGTTTCGAAGGGGGAGTGGCTGTGTGTGGAGTGGATGTGAGCATTCATGACAAACTCAGCGGTAGGAATTAAGAGGTCCCAGTCATCCTGTCAGCAACTTACATACATGCAAATGTAACATTCAAATTCCTGGTTGGCGCGTTCTGTCTGTCCGTTTGTCTCAGGGTGATACACTGTGGTCAGGGCGGAGTCAATTCCTAGTTGCTTCAGTAGCTGGCACATAACGTCTGCCGCAAATTGGGGTCCTCTATCAGAGATGAATCGACGAGGTAGGCAATGTAAGCGGAAGATTTCTTTATAAAAGAAATCTGCTACTCCTTCTGCAGTTATCTCAGTTGTACAGGGGAAACAGTGAACCATCTTTGTGTAATGGTCAACAAAGGTGATGATTGCATTATGGCCATCCTGTGTCATGGGCGGTTCCCCAATAAGATCTACACCAATGTCCTGCCAGGGTCCTTCCGGTATGGGGAGAGGTTGAAGGGGTGAAGAGTGGTGGGGGTTTAGGCGTTTGTGTTGGCAGTAATCACATCCATCAATGTACTTGTCTACAAAAGAGCGCATCCCAGGCCACCAGTAGAGTCTGCTGACTAGTTCCAGGGTACCATGCATCCCCGGATGACCTGCGGTAGGTGCGTCATGACAGTGTTCCAGGATTGTTTTCCTTAGCACGGTATCTGGGGGAACGTAGACTTTGTTGTGGTAGTACACTAAACCATTTTCTTCTCTCCACTCGGCTGGACCACTAGTGAGACTCTGGGGACCTTTGATACCTTTTAGACCATCCAGTACTTCGGCCTCTCGGTTGCTGATCTGCCGAATGCAGTCAAGGAGGGGGTTATGGAGGAGGACCATGGTTGCCGCATTAAGGAAGTGTTCTGGTTTTAGCATGATCTGTTCCCTGTTGTCCTCTGCATCTGTGACCTGGTGCTGCGCCATACGTGACAGTGCATCAGCTTGAGTGTTAGCTTTGCCTGGGCAATGTTTAAGGTGGAAATCAAACTGAGGGAGCCATAGTGCCCATCATGCCTGTCGACGACTGAGGTCTTGGGCTGTCTACCAGTATTCGAGGTTCTGGTGGTCAGTTATGATTTCAAAGGGTTCCGGGGATCCTTCTAAGAAGCTTCTCCAGTCTTTCAATGCCTCGATGATGGCCAGCATTTCCTGGTCGTATATTTCATAGTTTCGCTCGGCTGGATCCATGGAGGAGGAGCGATATGTGATGGGATGCCAAATTCCATCCTCCTGTAGCTGCAAAAGTGTACCTCCAGTAGCGAAGCCTGATGCATTCACTTCAATCCGAGCTGGTTTTGATGGGTCCCATAGTGTGAGGATTGGTGCCGATGTGAAGGAGTCCCTTAGGGAATCAAAGGCTTCCTGCTGTTGTGTTCCCCAGGTCCATTTAATGTCTTTGCAGGTAAGGTCATTCAGAGGTCGGGCTTTCTTTGCAAACCCTTCGATAAATCTCCAATAGAAGTTAGCACATCCTAGGAAACCTCGGAGATCACGTACCATGGTAGGGGCCTGCCAATTACTAACTGCCTCTATTTTCACTGGGTCCTGTCACAAAGAGGTGACGACGGTGGCACGGCGGAGCGGAGACTTAAACAGAAACAGGCAGCTGGTCCCAACGACAAAGTTATATTGATAATAAATACAAGTAAGTAGGTAAAAGACATACCTGGTCCCAACAACAAAGAGGTCAAGATAAGGGACCAGGCTGTGGGGGCTGGCTTATATATGCAAGGCGGAGTGTGGGAATTATGATGTAATACTGTATAGCTCAGGCACAAGGAATGGAACAGAACTGATAGAATGGAAGGTTCCGGAATGATTATTGTAGGTAGGAGAGCTCGGATGGTGTATCATAAAGAAAGGAGAATGATAGGGGTGGCTCACTTCATGACATTACCCCCCTCCTTATGACCATTGCCTTCAATGGTCAAGCGTTTGCTGCCTGGGGGTGCTTTTTGTGGAATTTTTGGATAGTTGTAGGGGCGTGTTCAAGATTTGGTGCAGGTTCCCATGAGTTGTGTCCTGCATCATAGCCTTTCCACTTTACCAAGTACTCTAATTTCTTCCACCTAATCCGACTATCCAAGATGTCCTTGACTTCATACTCTGGCTCATCCTCATCCTCTAGGTATACTGGTTCCGGTGGTGTTGTAATTTCGCCATTGATGGAGTTCCCTCTCCAAGGGTACAGTTTATCGACATGGAACACAGGGTGGATGCGGTCTAGCGACAGTGGGAGGTCTAAACAGTAGTCCAAAGGGCCAACCTTCTCCAAAATCGCATATGGTCCTAGCTGTCAGTCCCCCAGTTTCTCACTGGAAAGTTGAAGCTTGATGTCTTCTGCGCTTAGCCAGACCTGATCTCCAACTTGGAACTGATGTGCCTTTTGTTTTCCCCATTCGTAGTTTTCCTTTTGCTGTCTTTTCCCCAGGTGCAGCGCCGCCCCAGCGTCCTGTCGTGCATCACGCAGTATCTGGATGTGATCATCCACTGCCAGAATCCCACTCCGTTGTCCCACTGGAATGTTGAATAGAGGCAGGTAACCATACGTGAGTTCAAAAGGGGACGTTCCCAGTGCTGAGTGGGTGCAGGAGTTAATCACAAATTCCGCCATGGGCAGGTGCTCTGCCCAGTCATCCTGATGGCATCCCACATAGAGCCTGAGGTACTTTTCGACTTCTTGGTTTGCCCATTCAGTCTGTCCATTCGCTTGGGGGTGGTATCCGGAGGTGAGGTTTGATTTGATTCCTAGGCGGGAGAGTAGTGATCGCATGAGTTTTGCTGCAAACTGGGGTCCCTGGTCTGATACAAAGCGGAGGGGAAGGCCATGGAGGCGAAAAATTTCACGATAGTAGATGTCGGCCACCCCTGCTGCTGTGATTGAGGTTGTACAAGGAATTGCATGGATTTGTTTACCATAGAGGTCAGTGCAGACTAGAATCACATCGTACCCTTGCGAGTTGGGCAGCTGTGTGATCAGGTCAACTCTCACTTCTTCCCACAAGCCTGCTGGGACGTCTAGGGGTAGTGTTACTGCTCGTGGGTGTCTCTGTATCTTCTTCCTAGCACAAGTCTCACATCCTTCAACGTATTTTTCTATAAAGGATCACAGGGTGGGCCACCAAAAGTGGGTACTGACGAGGTCAAGGGTATTGTGAAGTCCAGGGTGGCCAGCAGAGGGGTTGTTGTGGCATTGTTTGAGTATTTCTTTCCACAGGTCATCGTCTGGTGGGATGTATACCCTCCCTCGGTGGTACACTAGTCCGTTGTCTTCTTCCCATTCTGCTATCCCATTGGCCAAGCATTTGAGACCGCTTCTCCTAAGCTCTTCCAGTCCTTCCAGTACTTGGGCCTCCTTCTGAGATGCCTGTCGGATACGGTCCTCCAGTGGATTCTGTAATGAGGTTGCTGCCACTCGCATAAAATGGGCTGGTTTCAGGATGATCTGTTGTCGATTATCTTCGCTATCCAAAACTTGATGTGCTGCCATGCAAGAGAGAGCGTCTGCCTGAGTGTTGGACTTGCCCGGCCGGTGAGTGAGTTGGAAATCGAAGCGGGACAGCCATAGTGCCCATTGCGCCTGCCATCTACTAAGGTCCTGAGCAGAATGCCAGAATTCCAGGTTTGCATGATCAGTAAGGATCTCGAATGGTTGTGGTGAACCTTCCAGGAAGCTTCTCCAGTCCTTTAATGCTTCAATGATGGTGAGCATCTCTCGGTCATAAATTTCATAGTTTCGTTTGGCTGGTTGCATGGAGGCTGATCGAAATGCTACTGGGTGCCACTGGCCATCGTCTTGTTTCTGCATTAGAGCTCCTCCTGTAGCAAAGCCTGATGCATCCACCTCGAGTTGTGTGAGCCTATTAGGGTCCCAGAGTGCCAGTACTGGTGCTGTGATGAATGCTTCCCTTAGGGTGTCGAATGCTTGTTGCTGGTGTGTCCCCCAACTGAAGCCCGAGTCTTTCTTGATCAGGTCGTTCAGAGGGCGTGCTATGCGGGCAAAGTTCCATATGAATTGGCGGTAGAAGTTAGCAAAACCTAAGAATCCCCGTAGCTCTCGCAGATTCTTTGGGATAGGCCAGTCGCGAACTGCAGCTACTTTTACTGGGTCCATGCTCACTTCACCTTCTGATATCACTAGTCCTAGGTATTTGATCTGGAGCTCCTCGAATTCACACTTCTCGGGTCATAGGTAGAGGTCATGTTTCTCTAGCCGTTTGAGTACCTCTCTTACTATCCGCCGATGTTCTGGTATTTCGTTGGTGAAGATGAGAATATCATCTAGGTAGACTGCTACTTTCCCTGCCGCCACTAGGTCTGAAAAGATGGAGTTCATGAGCGCTTGGAAAGTGGCTGGGGAGTTGGTGAGACCAAAGAACATTACACTGGGCTCAAACAACCCTTGGTTGGTTGCAAAGGCAGCTTTCCACTCGTCACCCTCTTTAATCCAAACATTGTTATAGCCCCATCTGATGTCAAATTTGGTGAAATACCGTGCCCCCTGCAGATGGCTAATGATGTCAGCAACCAATGGGAGGGGATAACAGTTCTTCAGGGTTACTTGGTTAAGTTTCCTGTAGTCCTGTACAAAACAGAGTTTTCCATCCTTCTTCTTTACAAAGAAGACTGGTGATGACAGTGGGGACTTGGAGGGACGAATGTAGCCTTTTCGGAGATTGTCATCCAGGAAGCAGTCAAGTTCACCTTGTTCATTTAATGACATTGGGTAGACTTTTGTGCGCATGGTTTCAGGTGCACCTGGGATCAGATCAATGGCATGATCCCAAGGTTGGTGTTCCAGGAGACGTTCTGATGCAGTTTCGGAAAATACCTTTCAAAGTCACGGTAGGGTTCTGGGACCATTTCTTCAAAGGTTTTCAGAGGTTTTGCTTTGTGGGCCTGTTCCGCTAGCTGTTGGGAGTAGGTGAACCCTGCCACACACCAGACCTCCTCTGTTTGTTCCTGTAGGATGCCTGACTTCACCCATGCATGTCAGGTTCGTTGATTGGCTCGAATGTGGTGTATAGGCGAATCCTCTGCCTCCTCCTCTGATATGCTCAGTGGGGATTCAGGAGTGATGACTGTTTCGATTTCCTCTGCAGTATCTTGCTCTACCACCTGCTCTATTGTTGTCTGTTGTGGTTTGACTGAGAGTCGTCCTTTCTCCCAGTCAATATCTGGATTGGCTTTACGTAAGCAAGGGAGTCCCAGAATTAGATCTTCGCTTCCCAGGTTGGTTATTAGCAAGTCTGTCCACCGTTCTTGGTTATCAACAGTCAGGGCTAGACGCGCAAAGTGCATGATTTGCCCTGCTCGGTTAGCAGACCCATCAATGTTAAAGACACCAATAGGTTTCCTGAGTGGAAAGGTCCTTACATGGTGGCAGTTGACGAACTCCTGGTTCAGAAATAGGGCAGTGGCCCCAGAATCAATCATGGCCACAGTTGCTATACTGTGATTCCTTCCTCTTAGTTTCACATTAATTTGGAAGTGTGATGAATTGGAATTCAATTCCAAAATAGTAGGTATTTTACAGGTGGAAAGCAAATCGTATGTGGAGGTAGAATGTAGTATAGCAAATTGATTAACAGGTACTCTCGGTGCAGCCGAGATGGGTACCCGCTTTAAAAACCCTCCTGCGAACCTTGTGCTGGGGCCATGGCATTGGCTCTGTTCAGGAGTTCTTGGAGCTGGGCAATCTGGATGGAGAGGTTGGGGGTAGCTGGGGATTGTGCAATAGGAGCAGGAGCCGGAGTAGAAGCCGCAATTTGGACAGGTTCATTGGGGAAAAGAGTGAAGGGCGTTGAAGAGGAAGCTGCAACTTGTTGATGGCGGGGTTGTTGATGCTTACCCCGGCCGTGTTCTAGACCCATGAATTTGTCTTGGCAGACTGACTCTAAATGACCTCATCGCCCACAATAGTGGCATACTGTGTCCTTGTATGAGCAGTTCCTCTTCTCGTGACTCTGTGAACCGCAACCGTAACACCTGCCTCTCATCTGAGCCACAAAGCTTTCTCTACTGTTGCCACTGGTATGTGTGGCATCAACGTCCATAGCGTGGGAGTTGGCAGGGGGAGAGGAAATGTGAGAGGTGCCCTGATTACGGCCTGTCATGGTGGGGTCATGCAGGAATACATCCACCGAGATTGCTTGCCTGATTGCCTCCTCCAACGTAGGGGCTAATCCCTGCGCTATGTTGACCACGATGAGATTTTGTCGAATCTCTGGGTTGAGGCCACTGTGAAAGCATTCTCGTAGGTCAATATCTGAGAGCCCAGTTCGATCGCTGATGTCCTTGAAGTTCTGTGTGAATTCTGCTACCATTTGACCTTTTGCTTGCCTGAGATGCTGGATTGCATTCCGGGCTTCCATGCCTGCATCAATGGATTCGAATCGGAGAGTGAAGGCAGTTTTAAAGTCTTCCCATTGTCCATTAAATGGTTGTTGGTGATGACTGAATTCCAAGAGGTATGGGTGGCCCAATCAGCAGCCTTTCCCGAGAAGAATCCTGGGGCCGCCTTAATCAGTTTCCCTTCATTGTCCTTCAAATCCAGTTGTTCCACTGCCCAGCTTTGATACTGGGCAATGAAGCGACGGGCTTCCACACTACTCGAGCCTTTGAAGAGCTCGGGTTTATTCATGCTTGACTTGGCTGCAGCTCTGTGAAGGTTGGCTGTGAGCTGAGTCACCTGCTCGATGAGCTGCGCCATGAGCTGATTTGTGTTGACTTCGGAGGTCGACATAATGGATGGGGGTGCAGTTGGAGTAGGGATAAGGATGGGTGTGATCATGGTACCATCAGAAAGGTTCTCTTCTTCACTGATGGAGTTGGCAACAGCGTTTGGACAGGGTTGAGAACTGCAATCAGCCCAGGAGCTGCTTTTGCTGCTGTGGATGTGGGTTTGGTCTTTAGTATCAAAAGTGTGCGGGTAGGCAGAGCAGTTAATAGCTTGGGCGGGCAGGCTTGGTGCGGCGGTGTCTGTAGATGTGGTGAAAGCGGAGCCTGCAAGGATAACCTAATCGGTAGGCTATCAGTGCAGTAAGGGATCTTGACCTAATGTCACAAAGAGGTGATGACAGTGGCACGGTGCAGTGGAGACTTAGATGGAAACAGGCAGCTGGTCCCAACGACAAAGTTATATTGATAATAAATACAAGTGTCACAAAGAGGTGATGACAGTGGTGGAGTGGAGCAGAGACTTGAGCAGAAGCGGGCAGATACTGGTCCCAATGACAAAGTTATATTGATAATAAATACAAGTAAGTAGGTAAAAGACATACCTGGTCCCAATGACAAAGAGGTCAAGATAAGGGACCAGGCTGTGGGGGCTGGCTTATATATGCAAGGCGGAGTGTGGGAATTATGATGTAATACTGTATAGCTCAGGCACAAGGAATGGAATGGAACTGATAGGATGGAATGGAAGGTTCCGGAATGATTATTGTAGGTAGGAGAGCTTGGATGGTGTATCATAAAGAAAGGAAAATGATAGGGGTGGCTCACTTCATGACAGGTCCATTCGCACTTCCCCTTCACTGATAACTAGTCCTAGGTATTCAATGGAAGACCGTTCAAATTCGCATTTCTCTGGTCGTAGATACAGGTCGTATTTGTTGAGGTGTGTAAGTACGTCATTGACTACCCTCCAATGTTCCTCAAGAGTTTCAGTGAAAACGAAGATATCGTCCAGGTAAATGGCCACCTTCCCAGCAGCAATGAGGTCAGCAAATATGGAATTCATGAGGGCTTGAAATGTAGCTGGTGAGTTTGTCAGACCGAAGAACATGACGAGGGGCTCAAAGAGTCCTCGATTAGTGGCAAATGCTCCCTTCCATTCATCGCCCTCCTTAATGTGAATGTTGTTATACCCCCAGCGAACGTCCATTTTCAAGAAAACCTTGGCTTTGCGCAGTTGGCTAATGATGTCAGTGACGAGAGGGAGTGGGTATCAATTCTTTACTGTGTATTTATTGAGCTGCCAGTAATCCTGAACAAATCAAAGTTTACCATCCTTCTTTTTGACAAAGAACACAGGCGACGCCAATGGGGATTTGGAAGGACAGATGTAACCTTTGCGCCGATTCTCTTCCAAGAATCAATCAAGCTCTTCTTGCTCGTTTGGAGACATGGGATAGATTTTAGTTCACATGGTTTCAGGGGCATCAGGTTTCAGGTCTATGGTGTGGTCCCAAGGTTTACGTTCTGGTAGTTGTTCTGATTCTTTCTCTGAGAAGACCTTTGCATGTTTCCGATATGAGGTAGGGACCATCTCTTCGAATGATTTTGATGGCTTCTCTTTGTAGGCTGCCTCTGCAAGTTGTTGCGAATATGTGTACCCTGCAGAACACCATAGTTCTTCTGACGTATGACCAATGATTCCTGCTCGGAGTAATGCTCTTCTTCGCTTCCTGTTGCCTATCAGTCGATATAGAGGTGTGCTTTCAATGTACTCATGTATCTCTGGATTGGGTTGGGGAGGCATTTCTTCAGGCAATCAGGATTGGTCATCAGGCTCTGGGGTGGAAAAGTGCACATGTGGGGTAGACATGGAGCCCCAGTCTGGGTTTGCTTCTACAAGGTGCTCTGTGGTTCCTCCCACATTACTCTGCTTGGCTTCAGGGACTTCCTCAATGGTCATGGGAGGTGGGACTTTTCTAGGACGGGTGGTAGCCAGTTGCCCTTCTCTCCAGTCGATGTCCAGGTTGACCTTTCAGAGCCAAGGGAGTCCAAGGATGATGTTTTCAGAACCGAGGTTGGTGACCAGGTATTCAAGGAGCTGGGGTTGGTTTTGGTCTATGGTGGACAGTAGACATATGGAGTGTGTGATCTGTCCTGCAGTGTTAGGGGATCTGTTGATGTTGTAGAGGGTAATTGGCTGGCGGAGACGATGAGGGAGGATTTGGTGTTGTTTCACGAAACTTTCATGAATGAAGAGACCTGTGGCACCAGAGTCTATCATTGCTGCACTGTTTGTATTCTTGAATCTGCCTTGCAACTTAATTGGGACGCAGAAGTGAGAAACGTCACTAGATTGAGCGGAGCCAATTGTACATGAGGGTATAGATGCATAGGTAGAAGTAGAGGAGGAATACAGACTAGGGAACCAGGCGGCAGCCGTGGCGGGTTCCCACTTTAAAAATTCGATCGCAGCTCCGCCATCTGCTCTGCCAACTCCTTTTGTCCCGCAGTGAGCATCTGGAGGATCTTTGTGAAGTCTGTAGTGGGGGCAGGTGTTGCAGCGGCAATGGAGGTAGCAGCTGCAGAACGAGGGAGGGGTTTTGGAAGTCCCAAAAACTTCCTACGACAGACAGCTGCCAGGTGACCGGTTAGCCCACAGTGATTGCAGATATCATGTTTGTGGTGTCCATCTGCCTTACGGTGTTCCTTGGACCCACATCCATAGCATCTGCCTGCCATGGCCCTACGGTAGTCCTCCGTGGATCGTCCCATAGAGGTGGCATCTATATCCATTGCATTTGGATCACGCGCTGGGATGAAGGGAGTGGGGGTGTAGGAGCCAAAGTTGGGAGGGTTTCGGGAGTATTGTTTCCCTTCCTCATCGGCACGTTCATTCTGTTGGTTGTCGATCCGAATTGCTTCACTAATCAGGTCATGCATGAGATCAGTATTGGCCTGTGAATTGACCAATCCATCCTTGATTTGCTTTGAGAGGTGATCATAGAAATGATCTCGAAGATCAGCATCTGAATATCCCGTCCTACTAGCATACTGCTTGAAGGTTGCAGCATATGTTGCCACCCAGTCCTTCCCTTGCCAAAGACCTTTGAGGACACGTTTGGCCTCTACCACTGGATCCGCTGTTTCAAACTGTTACCTGAAGGCTCCAGCGAAATAAGCCCAGGTTGGGTAGAGGAGAGCAGGAGCTGGTAGTCCTGAAGAAACCGCTTGAGCAACCTGACTGATGTTCTCTGAGGTGGGAGTAGCCCAAATGGCTGCATCACCATCCAGGTATGAGATAGCCGATTTGATTCTCTCTTGTTCGTCACTAAGGGAATGGATACCCTGAGCCCAAAGTTCAAAAGCGGCAATGAAGTGTCATGCATCATTGCTATGCTTCCCATCGTACATTTGGGGCTTGCTAACACCCTTATTGGTGCTAATGTTGTTAGCGATGCTAGCTACTGCCATTTGTAGCGCCATCTGTTGTGTAGCGAGTTGTTGAATTAGCATGGCAAGGTCTTGGGTAGTGGGAGGATGAGACATGATGAGAGTGGTTTCAGTAGTGGATAGTGGTTCTGGTGTAATGGAGATATCGATGATGATAGGCTCTGGAGATGGTGCGACAGGGTCGGCTTCAGTTTCTAGCTCTGGTTCTAGGATAGCAGTGGGAATAAGCGCAGGGGAGGCTCTAGCAGATGGGATGGCACTGGTGGGGTTTGAAAGTCTACCAACTCGGCTAGGAACTCGGCTTGGAATTCTAGGGATGACTATGAATCGTCCATTTCCTGAATCACTTAGAGCGATGGGGGCAGAGTTACGGTATTGGTTGGGACAAGGACTTTCATCGCAATCAAACCAAGTGTCACGTTCTTTATCTGGATTGTATTTAGAATGAACATCGCACTGATCTTGAGTATCAAATGCGTGCTGGAATCCTGACAATCAATGTCTGGTGTAAACGAAGGTGTAGTGGCAGTGGAAGGTGGAGAACCAGGTAAGTCCGATTTCCACTCCTTGTAGGATCAGTTGGAAAGGCTGATGGTACGAGTAGAGATCTTGACCTAATGTGGTGATGAAGGGAGAAAGCACGGGAGGAAGCACAGGCGCAAAGCACAAACCAAAGTGAGCGGGTGGGGCTAGCACCACACACAAAGGCTGAAAGATGTAGTGATCAAGACAGCAGTGATAACGCAGGGGCCAATCACTAGGGTCACACAAGGAAAAACTAGTTCCAAAGACCAAGTTTAGTATATTGACTGTAGAGAAGATACAAATACTAACCTAGTTCCAAAGACCAAGAGGTCAAGATGGGGAACTAGGTGTCAACTATGGTACTATATATATGAGGGTTCGGATGAGTAAGTGGCAGCGTGGGAATGGAAAGCTTATGGAAAGCTTATGGAAAAATGAAGTAGGTACCCATATATGTCACGACAGTGTGATCTGTCTCTGCAGTGTTAGGAGATCCATCAATGTTATAAAGAGTGATTGGATGGCGGAGACGGTGAGGGAGAATTCGATGTTGTTTCATGAAATGTTCATGAATGAAGAGACCTGTGGGCACCAGAGTCTATCATTGCTGCGCTGTCGGTATTCTTGAATCTGCTTGCAACTTAATTGGTACGCAGAAGTGAGAAACATCACTAGATTGAGCGGAAACCAATTGTACATTGAGGGTATAGATGCATAAGTAGAGGTAGATGAGGAATACAGACTAGGGAACCAGGCAGCAGCTGTGGCGGGTTCCCACTTTAAAAATTCGAGCGCAATTCTGCCATTTGCTCTGCCAGTTCCTTCTGTTCCGCAGTGAGCATCTGAAGGATCTTTGTGAAGTCAGTGGTGGGGGCAGGTGTGAGGTGGCAGCAATGGAGGTAGAGGGCTCGGCAATGATAGATGTGGCAACGGCAGAATGGGGGGTGGGTCTTGAGAGTCCCAAGAACTTCCTGCGGACAGATGGCTGCTAGATGACCAGTTAGTCTGCAGTGATTGCAGACATCGCGCTCATGGTGTCCATCTGCCTTTCGATGTTCTCTGGACCCGCACCCATAGCATCTTCCCATCATGGATCTGCGATAGTCTTCCGCAGATAGTAGTGGCATCCACGTCCATTGTGTTTGGATTGCAGGCCGGAACAAAGGGAGTGGGGTGTAGGAGCTGAAGTTGGGAGTGCTTCAGGTGTATTGTTTCCCTTCTTCATTGGCACGTTCATTCTGCCTGTTGTCAATACGAATGGCTTTATTGATCAGCACATTCACCTGATCTGTGTTAGCCTGTGAGTTGACCAGTCCGTCCTTGATTTGCTTCGAGAGGTGATCATAGAACCGATCTTGGAGGTCAGCATCCGAGTATCCTGTCCTACTGGCATACTGTTTGAAGGTCGCAGCATATGTCGCTACCTGGTCCTTTCCCTGTCAAAGGCTTTTCAGAACTGGTTTGGCCTCTACCACTGGATCTGCTGTTTCAAACCGTTGCCTAAAGGCACCAGCAAAATCAGCCCAGGTGGGGTAGAGGAGGGCAGGAGCTGGTACTCCTGCAGCATCCGCTCAAGCAACTTGACTAATGTTCTCTGAGGTGGGAGTAGCCCAGATAGCTGCATCACCATTGAGGTATGAGATGGCCAATTTAATTTTTTCCTGTTCATTACTGAGGGAACGGATACCCTGGGCCCATAGTTCGAAGGCCGCAATGAAGCATCGCACATCATCACTGTGCTTCCCATTGTACGTCTGGGGTTTGCTAACACCTTTGTTGGTGCTTATGTTGTTGGCAATGCTGGCTACTGCCGATTGTAGCGCCATCTGTTGTGTGGCAAGTTGTTGGATCAACACCGCCAGGTCTTGGGTAGTAGGAGCATGAGCCATGATAGGGCTAGATTCAAGGGAGGGGGATACTGGTTCTGGTGTAATGGAGATATCAATTGACGATAGGCTCTGGGGATGGTGTGACCAGGTCAGCTTCAGTTGCTTGCTCAGGTTCTGGGATAGTAGTGGGGATAAGCACAGGAGAGGATCTAATGGATGGTACAGCACTGGTAGGGTTTGAAAGTCTACCAACCCAGCTCAGAACTCGGCTTGGAATTCTAGGGATGTCTATGAATCATCCATTTCCTGAATCCCTTGGAGCGATAGGAGCAGGGTTACAGTATCGGTTGGGGCAAGGACTTTCGTCACAGTCAAACCAAGCATTGTGTTCTTTGTCTGGATTGTATTTGGAATGAATGTCGCACTGATCTTGAGTATCAAATGTGTGCTGAAATCCTGAACAATTGATGTCTGGTGTAAATGAAGGCGTAGCGAAATGGAAGGTGGAGAACCAGGTAAGTCCAATTTCCACTCCTCGTAAGATCAGTTAGAAAGGCTGATGGTACGAGTAGAGATCTTGACCTAATGTTGTGATGAAGGGAGAAGGCACAGAGGAGGCACAGGCTCAAGCACAAGCCAAGGCAAGGGTGGGGCTAGCACCACACACAAAGGCTGAAAGAAATAAGGATCAAGACAGCAGTGATAGCACAAGGGCCAATCACTAGGGTCGCACAAGGAAAAACTAGTTCCAAAGACCAAGTAAGTATATTGAAGATAAACAATGATACAAGTACTAACCTAGTTCCAAAGACCAAGAGGTCAAGATGGGGAACTAGGTGTCAGCTACTGTACTATATATACAAGAGTCTCAATGAGTAAGCGACAGTGTGGGAAGTTGATGGAAGCTTTTGGAATGTGATAGAAGGATGTGGAACGATGTAGATGTATCCAAACAGTAACAACAATGAGGGAAGGAGGAGATGTAGGAAAAATAAGGTAAGTACTGTATCCTGTGTAGCACGTCACGACAGGAAGAGAATCATATGCAGATGTGGAGTGTATAGCAAACTGGTTTACGGGTACTCTCAATGCAGCCGAGATGGGTACCCACTTTAAAAACCCTCCTGAGAACTTGGTGCTGGGGCCATGGCATTGGCTCTGTTAAGGAGCTCCTGGAGCTGGGCGATCTGGGTGGAAAGGTCAGGAGTAAGTGGGGATGGAGCAGTGGGAGCTGGAGTGGAAGCGGTGATTTGGATGGGTTCGTTGGGGAAGAGGGTGAAGGGTGTTGAGAGGAAGCAGTGACGTGTTGGCGGCGGGGTTGTTGGCGCTTACCCTGGCCACGTTCTAGACCCATGAACTTGTCTTGGCAGACTGATTCTAGGTGGCCTCATTGCCCACAGTAGTGGCAAACTGTCTCCTTGTATGAGCAGTTCCTCTTTTCATGACTCTGCAAGCCACAGCCATAACACCTACCTCTCATCTGAGCCACAAAGCTTTCTCTGCTGTTACCACTAGTGTGCGTGGCATTGACATCCATAACATGGGAGTTAGCAGGGGGGGAAGAGGTTATGGGAGGTGCCTGGATTGCGACCTGTCATGGTGGGATCGTGCAGGAACACATCCACTGAAATTGCTCACCTAATAGCCTCCTCCAGTATGGGGGCTAGTCCCTGGGCTATATTGACCACAATGAGATTTTGTGGGATCTCTGGGTTGAGGCCGCTATGGAAGTGTTTCTCACAGGTTGATGTCTGAGAGCCCGGTCCGATCACCAATGTCCTTGAAGTTCTGTGCAAATTCCACTACCGTTTGGCCTTTTGGCTGCCTGAGATGCTGGATTGCATTCCGGGCCTCCATACCTGCATCAATGGATTCAAATCGGAGGGTGAAGGCTGTTTTGAAGTCTTCCCATTGTCCATTGAAGGGTTGTTGGTTACGGCTGAATTCTAGGAGGTACAGTGTGGCCCAGTCAGCAGCTTTGCCTGAGAAGAATCCTAGCGCTGCCTTAATCAGCTTCCCTTCGTTGTTGCTCAGATCTGGTTGTTCCATTGCCCAGCTTTGATACTGAGCAATGAAGCGACATGCTTCCGCACTACTAGAGCCTTTGAAGAGCTTGGGCTTATTTATACTGGACTTGGCTGAGGCTTTGTGGAGGTTGGCCATGAGCTGTGCCATGAGCTGATTGGTGTTAACTTCGGGGGTTGACATAGTGGGTGGGGATACAGCTGGAGCAGGATTAGGATGGGTGTGATCATGGTACCATCAGAAAGGTTCTCTTCTTTACTGATGGAGTTGGCAATAGCATTTGGACAGGGTTGAGAACTGCAATCAGCCCAGGAATTGCTTTGCTGCTGTGGATGTGGGTTTGATCTTTAGTATCAAAAGTGTGCGGGTGGGCAGAGCAGTCAATAGCTTGGGCAGGCAGGCTTGGTGCAGTGGTGTCTGTAGACGTGGTGAAAGCGGAGCCTGCAAGGATAA
>JAOTPV010000264.1:0-25195 GCA_028011355.1 Lentinula aciculospora
TTCCTTGCCTACTTCCATGCGAAATGCTTGGTTTGTGCTTAGTTTGCCGCTACCTGGTGCTGAAACTATGTTGGACACGTTTGTGCTGAATAAAGCGCTCCAGAATGCAGCATCCATCTTGGGGAGAAAAAAAAAGAAGAGCGAGGCTGATAATACCTCTGAGGCTGAGTGGTTAGACAGGGGGAAGAGAGGCGGGGAAAAATGGTAAGCATCAGGGCTAAGCATGTGGACCCTTGAGCGAAGATTTCCTTTGGGTTCTCATTAATCATGCAGGGATGCTCGGCTACGTTCCCATCATATTCAGCCCCAGCATGGCATCCGGCTGTCGCCGGTGGAAGACGGGTATACAAGGTTCTGTGTTTCAATCGCCTTTCTTCTCCCCCCCCAACCTGCTGGTCAGCGTTCCCCTTGTCATTTTTGCTCAGCCAAAAAACAAAAGCATTATATTTTCGCCCTTGCCTTCCTCAGCTCTCTCATAAATTCTTCCTTATCGACAATCATTCGTTATTCGTGCCCAGATAATTTGCGTCACCAATCATCGCTTTGTCTTTGAAATGCTGCTCCCCCTGGTGTACATTGTCCTAGGTGCTCTCGCGGCTGTGTATGCTGCCCCTCTCACTGTATGTCTCTGGAATACTATTCATATGATCAATATTGACTTATTTGGTCTCTAATATAGACCACTACTCATGAGTTCAAAAGATCGGTGTTGAACAATGGCACGCACTTGCAAGTTCGAGGTCGACCTTGGCCTATCATTGTCAAATTTAACTGGTGGGTCTACAGATCGCAGGACAAGAACGTACCAAATAAAATCAAAAAGGGCGTGATCGAATCTTTTCCCACCACCGTCTATGGTTGGAAGCCGAGATTGGACAATCTCATATTTGACAATACGTATAATGGAGATTATGGATTCTTTCACAACGTCAAGGGGGACGAGTGGAAGCGTGTGTTATTTTCGCCTGCGCAGGAGGCTATCATCCAGGCCAATCCGAAGTTCTCTGACATGCGACGCGAATTCGCAAAAGCACCGCCGATTTACATCCGTTTTGACGGGGAATGCGACTCAAAAAACGTGTCGTTATTTAAGGTTGGGTTGAGGGAATTGCCAGATCCGGTCGACGCCCGCAGGATTGGTTACCTATTCTTTGGAATACCGCTCGTCGATCAGCTTGTGTTTGTAGGGCCATTCAGAAAAGATGTTGGGTTTCTGTACAACCTTTCTCATGAAGAAGAATGGAGGCATGTAACACCGGAACAATTCTCAAGAACTGAGGGGGTTACAAATTGATGTGAGTCGTTTGAACTGTTTCCATTCTTACTTGACGCTGAAACACATCTCTGATAGAATGTTATTAAATTTACCCAACGACAAACACCTGAACGTCTCATTCCTAATTTGGAGATTTTTGTAGAGGTGACATGGCGTAGAAGATGTAACTAGACATAATTATATGAAAGTCTGCTCAATACTCCGAGATAAGACGGCCAAAGGTCATCTTATCTTATCAGAGGATAAGATAAACAATGGGAATGAGAGACGGGATCTCACGTTAGGCGCCTAAGTACGCCACAAGTCTGGGAGCTACTCAAAGCAATGGATTTACAGTCACGACCGGAGACCAATAAAGCGATTGATGCGGAAAACAGGTCTCGAAGGAAATAGAAAATTGTCTATGCTTTGAGACCCAAACCATCTGCTCATCACCACCTTCCCTCTTGCAAGCATTCGCAAACCTTTTGTTAGATCCGGTTTGAAAATTTTTTGCATAGAAGGAAGAGAATGAGGGAGAAGACAACAAGGAGGACAGGTTGAGAAATTTTGCATTGCAGTCAGAGAGTATAACCCATTGGCTAGGCTGCTAGATAGTTTGAATTTTGGAAGCCCATGGAGTTGAAGCTGCAGAAGGATTAGTACCTGACACCGACTAGATTCATTCCCTCAGTCTACATGGTGGAATGGTACAAGGTGGAATCAAAGGCAGAGCTGATGGAGAGAACACTGGGACCTGCTCCTTCTGTATACTCTTCAAACTGCCTTTTTCACACATCCTCTTCCTCTTCTGTGAATTGATCCTTGCATCCCTTTCCAGAGGGCAGTAAGGCAAGAGACCTCATGCCTTACTGCATCAGATGTGGGAAAAGAGGCTAAAAAGTACTGGAACATGTCATTTCAGAGCATGGTCATCTGCTCTGGGCCTGAGTCATTAATTGCACACTCCATACTCCAGACAGCAAATCAAGGATGATCTGTAGTCCATGGAACATATCCGGTTCCAAGTGCAACTGTGCTTTTGCCCACCTCTGCTCACTCTGTGGGAGTTGTGACCACTAAGCACTTGGGGGGAAATGTCATTGACTCCCTTCTCACACACAATAACTGGGTGTCACATGATAAACAAAGAGCAAAGAGGGTGATAAGAGTCTAGCTACTGAGGAGTACAGATGAAAATAGAGCTAAGGACTATAACTACAAAATATCCTATTTTATATATGTATGGTAAATACAATCATGAGAACTATCTTGCACTGTGACTGTTATGAAATTGTCTTTTTTTATTACTCTTTTTTCCTTTTTCTTTTCCTTTGTATATTCTTTTACCTAAGCATCCTAGTGTTTACATCAGCACTTATTATATTTTCATTTCTGCTCTAGATTACACACAACAACCTTGTCATTCTCACATTATTGTTTCATCTAGGTGCAACTCTCTTGTGCATGTCAGTTCATTGACAGGTCATCATCATTATTGTCTCGTATACACATTTCTTTTATATTGCCTTATTGTTTACTCACCATATACCTACAGCTTCACTTATGTTCACGAGCAACTCATATTTTATATCCTGGCAGTTACAGTGGGAGACACTTCTCACAGTTGCATTTCCCATACATATATAAGATAGAGTATTTCACAGTTATATTCCTTAGCTCTATTCTTGTCTATACTCCTTGGTAGCTAGACTTGTATTGGGTTGTATTCATCTTAATTTATCTTTTTCACCCTCTTGTTCATCAACTATTGTGTGACACCTGGTTATCTTTTGAGAGAGCTAGCAAGTTGCTGACAGTAACTGCAAGGATATATAATACGAGTTGCTCATAGCTGCAAATATACAATGAGTAGACAATAAGGCAATACAAAAGAAGTGTGGATGCAGGATGATAATGACAATGACCTGTCAGTGACTAGACAGGCACAAGAGAGTTACACTTAGATGAAATGGCAATGTGAGAATGATAAGGTTATTGCATGTAAGTTGAAATGGAAATGAAAATATAATAAGTGCTGATATGCTGACTTGGGGGTGAATGCAGAATGCAGGTGTAGAAATACTAACACCAACACAAATACACACACACAGAGACAAAACTAAGTCAAACACTAAGTTCAGAGAGGTGCAGGAAAGATATTCAAAATTCCAAATCTAAATTTAACTCTGTATACTGGTGGGGGGGTTTAGGGGGGTTCTTTCACAAGTTCTATAGAACTTGGGCTGGATAATGCTCTACTCTGCTCTGCTTGCTCTAATTTTGACTGAATTATTTTACTTGATGTTAATAACTTTACTCTCTTGCTGAGTTATTTGTACAATCTGTCTGAGTTATTACACTGTCTGGCTGTTCTCTCTCTGCTCTGTTATGTCTAACTCTGACTTCTCTCTCTTTACTCTGGGTTTATCTGATTCTGACTAAGTGTTTATATCTGACTTCTCTATGCTAGTGTCATGAAGTGAGCCACCCCTATCATTTTCCTTTCTTTATGGTACACCATCTGAGCCCTCCTACCTACAATAATCATTCCGGAACCTTCCATTCCATTCTATCAGTTCTGTTCCATTCCTTGTGCCTGAGCTATACAGTATTACATCATAGTTCTCACACTCCACCTTGTATATATAAGCCAGCCCCCCACAACCTGGTCCCTTATCTTGACCTCTTTGTCATTGGGACCAGGTATGTCTTTTACTTACTTACTTGTATTTATTATCAATATAACTTTGTCATTGGGACCAGTACCTGTCCGCTTCCATCCAAGTCTCCGCTCCGCTCTGCCACTATCATCACCTCTTTGTGACATTAGGTCAAGATCCCTTACTGCACCGATAGCCTACCAATTAGGTTATCCTTGCAGGCTCTGCTTTCACCACATCTACAGACACTGCCGCACCAAGCCTGCCTGCCCAAGCTATTGACTGCTCCGCCTACCTGCACACTTTTGATACTAAAGACTAGACTCACATCCATAGCAGCAAAAGCAATTCCTGGGCTGATTGCAGTTCTCAACCCTGTCCAAACGCTGTCGCCAACTCCATCAGTAAAGAAGAGAACCTATCTGATGGTACCATTATCACACCCATCCTAACCCCTACTCCAACGGTACCCCCACCCACTATGTCAACCCCCAAAGTCAGCACAAATCAGCTCATGGCACAGCTCATCGAGCAGGTAACTCAGCTCACAGCCAATCTTCACAGAGCCGCAGCCAAGTCAAGCATGAATAAGCCTGAGCTCTTCAAAGGCTCAAGTAGTGCAGAAGCACGTTGCTTCATTGCCCAGTATCAAAGCTGGGCAGTGGAACAACCAGATTTGAAGGACAAAGAAAGGAAAATGATAGGGGTGGCTCACTTCATGACAGCTAGAAGGAAACTCCCTTCAAGTAGGACTAGCAATCACTACTGAAGTGGAGGGGTGGGGGGGGGGGGAAGAAAGCTTCCCTTCTCTCTCTATTCTGAGCCCTTTTTATAGCCTGTTTGTCCCGATATAAATCTAGGGGATATCAGGAACCTTAGTTACCTTAAATGGTTACTATTGTCCGAGTTTTGTGGCATGTGACACCTGTCATTAAGTTGTTATAAAAACATCTTTTTTCTATTATTCTTTTCTTTTTCTTTTTCTTTTAACATTCCTTTACCTAATCAGCCCGGCATTTACATCAGCACTTATTATATTTTTATTCTTGCTCTAGATTACATGAAACAGTGTTATATCTATGCAAAGCTAAGTCCTTACAAGACTTTGCAATCCACTCTGCGACTTAGGTAGTTTCTTAGTTTAAATATCAACCTTGATAGCACTTTGATAGTGATACCATTTAATCAACTATCCATATCATTGCTATAACATCTCTCCTGTCAGTACATTCAGTGAAGGTCATTGCAAACAGAACACATTTAACTTTCTTCTCTATCTGTCACAGAGAGGTGACGACGGTGGCACGGCAGAGTGTGTCGTGACATGCTACACAGGATACGGTACTTACTTTATTTTTCCTATATTTCCTTCTTCCTTTATCTTTGTTACTATTTGGATCCAGCTACATTCTTCCACATCCTTCTACATCGTTCTGCATACTTCTATCAACTTCCCGCGCTGTTGCTTACTCAGCTAGACACTTGTATATATAGTACAGTAAGCTGACACCTAGTTCCTCATCTTGACCTCTTGGTCTTTGGAACTAGGTTAGTACTTGTATCATTGTTTATCTTCAATATATATACTTGGTCTTTGGAACTAGTCTTCCTTGTGCGACCCTAGTGATTGGCCCTTGCGCTATCACTGTTGTCTTGATCATTATTTCTTTTAGCCTTTGTGTGTGGTGCTAGCCCCACCCCTCACCTCGGTTTGTGCTTTGAGCTTGTGCCTCCTCTGTGCTTTCCCCCTTCGTCACCACAGAGCAGAGACTTAGATGGAAACAGGCAGATACTGGTCCCAACAACAAAGTTATATTGATAATAAATACAAGGAAATAAGTAAAAGACATACCTGGTCCCAACAACAAAGAGGTCAAGATAAGGGACCAGATTGTGGGGGCTGGCTTATATATACAAGGTGGAGTGTGGGAACTATGATGTAATACTGTATAGCTCAGGCACAAGGAATGGAACAGAACTGATAGAATGGAATGGAAGGTTCTGGAATGATTATTGTAGGTAGGAGGGCTCAGGTGGTGTATCGTAAAGAAAGGAAAATGATGGGGGTAGCTCACTTCATGACACTATCAGACACACAAAGTGTCAAGGACTCTACTAATAGTGGAGTCAAGGTCCAACTACATAGTCTTAGGATCGTTTTACCTCGCGAAGCATTTCCCTTTGCCATTTCCCATGATTAACCCTGTGACCCCTTTCCAATGATGCACTAGTGCATGATCATAACAGTATATTTAAACTGACACTCAGCACATCATCCTCATTACTTTCTACATCACCCTCACCACTTTCCACATCATCAACAATGGTCTACACAAGGAACAGACAAAACTGCACCAACACTGGGTTATCTAATGAGTCAATACCAGAGGAACCAGAAATGGTGAATCCTTTTGCATCAAATGTGACAGCCTTCACACCATTTGTGGAATCAATCTCAAGAGCAGGACATTCTCAACATCAAGCTAACATCTTTGGTCCAGCTCCAGGACAACCTGTAAGTGCATGGGTTTCTAGTCACCATGCCCATTGGTCAACCTAACCATTCTGAATTTGAGTACCAAGTACTCTATACAGAAAACAGTGACCCCATTACTGTTCAAACACCGTGAAGAGATCACATGGCAATACCAACAACAGAGATGGAAATCCCACCATCTCCTACAACCTTTACCCTTGCTGACAGAATGCGTCAGCAGCTAGCCACTGTTCCCAGCCCTTTGCAAGGCCGGATACCTGTTACCACCACAGAAATTCACAAAAACATTGAGGAAGCAGAAATCAATGAAGAGGTAGGTCCTGAGGAATCAGAAAATCCCAGAGACACAAGGGGATCTGATTCTGATAGTCCATGAGGTCCTGGAGCACCTCAAGGTTCTCACGTTCCTAGTCATTCTAGGAGTCCTGTGGAGCAGGTAGGTAGTGTCCACCCAGACCCTACTGAACAATGCATCTTTGATGTGTTTCACATGTTTAAGGGTTCACTTGATACCCTCAGAACAGTCCTCGTGGGCATGAATGCTAGTGTCAGCGACTCGCTAGCTCTCACAAGAGACAACCAGGCGTCACACGATAGACGATGAGCAAGAGGATAAAAAAGCAAAAAGCGGATGGATAAAACAACCCAACTACAAGTCTAGCTACCGAGGAGAATAGACGAGAATAGAGCTAAGGAATATAACTACCAAATATCTAGTCTTATATACAAAATGGGATATGAAACCGTGAGAGACGTCTCGCACCGTAACCGTGAGGATCTACAATAAGAGTCGCTCGTATCCATAAGTAAAGCTGTAGGTATTCGGTGAGTAAACAATAAGGCAATATAAAAAGAAGCATGGAGGCGGAACAATAATGACGTCGTCCTGTCAATGAACTGACAGGCACGAGAGAGTCGCGCCTAAGTGAAACGACAACGCGAGAACAATAAGGTTGACGCGTGTAACCTAAATAATAATGAAAATATAATAAGCGCTAGTGTAAGCGCTTTGGTGATTAGATAAGTAAATAAAAGAAAAGGAAAAGAATAATAAAAGAAAAGAATAATGAAAAAAGATCGATTCATGACATTACCCCCTCCCTAGAGCGCGAGTTCCACGAAGCGCTTGTCGTCTAACGAAATTTTCGGAGGGTAATTGTGAGGGCGTATTTTCGGTATCTGGCGGAGGCATAGGGCGGAATAACTCGGTAGGGAACAAGGAAATAGGGATTTCGAGTCGACTCAGGGTAGCGGGTTTGGGTTTGTTCGGGTTTTTATCATGGAATTCCTTCAACAAATCGGAGGAATGGGTGATGTTGGACCGAGGTTCCCAAGTGTCTTCATGTGGTCCGTAACCTCGCCACCTGACCTTGTACTTAATCCCTTTTCCTACCTTTCGTGAGTCGAGAATCTCCTCGACTTCGAATTCCTCTTCTTCTCCTACGACGACAGGAGGTGGACGAGTGTTTCGTGGTTGAGAGGGAAATTGCGGTTCTCTATAGGGAGTGAGAAGGACTTCGTTGAAAACGTTATGGATACGTTTCCACGTAGAGGGAATATCTAGTTTATAGGAACTAGCACCTATCTTCTTCTGAACTGTAAACGGTCCAAACCGTTTATCTCCTAACTTTTTCATCGGCTGGTCTGTCGATAAGTTAGTTCCCTCAAGCCAGACCTTGTCGCCTGGCTTGTACTCTACTCCCACTCTTCGCTTACGGTCATAAAATTTCTTCATATCCTCGTTGGCCTTTCCTAAGGCCGCTCCTACTTCATCTCGAACCTTCCTCATTCCATCTGCAAACGCCTGTGCTGTGGGGTTGTCCGAAGTCATTTGAGGTGCCGTGCCTTTATAGGGATGTCTACCGTTGTCAGCATAGAAGGGAGAAACTTTCGTCGCAGAGTGTACTCGATCATTATAGGCGAACTCTGCAAGTGGTAACCACTCATGCCAGTCGTTTTGATGATAACTAATGAACAACCGGAGATAATGTTCTATCTCCTGATTTGTTTGTTCCGTCTGGCCGTTGGTCTGTGGGTGATACGCCGTAGTGTAGTTTGCTTCTATTCCCAAAAGACGATAAAGTTCCTTCATGAAACGAGAATGATATTGCGGTCCTCGATCATGTACTATTTTTCGTGGAATGCCGTGGATAGAAAAAATACGATCCCGATAGATTTTTGCCATTCCCTCTGACGTGACTGTAGTGTGAGACGGAACAAGTCGCAACCTTTTGGAAAAATGATCGATAAACACCAATATGGCGTTATATCCTCCCGATTCCGGTAGTTCCCCTATCATATCAGTGCCGATTATTTGCCACGGTTCAGTTGGTACTGCATGTGGGTGAAGTTGTCCTACTGGTTTGGTACGATGTGACTTTGTCGCCTGGCATTTCTCACATCCTTCGACGTATTTCCCTGCATCTCGTGTCACTCCTGGCCACCAGTAGTCCCGAGTAATCAACTCCGTGGTTTTGTACTGTCCTGGGTGTCCCGCTAGCGGTGTATCGTGGTACTGAGTGATTATTTTGGACCGGAGTAGGCGGTTTTTCGGTACATAAACACGCCCTTTCCAGGTAATGACTTTGTCGGTCTCAGTCCACTCTGGATTTTTCGCAGCGAGGGCGTCCTGTACAGTTCGGTCTACTTGGTTTCTACTCTTTTGGATCTCTGATAACAGGAGATCTTCGGGAGCCGATAGGTCGAGAGCTTGAATAAAAAGTTCCGGTTTCAGGAGAACGATGTTCTCGTTGTCCTTGTCCCCCGTCTCAAGACCTGTCATCCTCGACAGGGCGTCAGCTTTCGTCATCGATTTACCAGGTTTGTGAACGAGATCGAAATTATACTCCGCTAATTCCAATACCCAGCGCGCTTGTCGTCGGTTGAGTTTCTGCGGCTTCTTGAAGTACTGGAGGTTTGCGTGATCCGTATAAATTTCAACCTGTTCCTCCGCACCTAGTAAATATTGCCTCCAGTCGTCGAGAGAGTCCATAATTGCCATAAGTTCTTTGTCGTAAATCTCGTAATTACGCTCAACCTCATTGAGGGAACGAGAACGAAAGGCAATAGGATACCATCTACCATCAACGAACTGGGACAAAACGGCGCCATTAGCATAATCGGACGAGTCAGCTTCCACCCTGAATTTCCCGTGGTTACGAGGAATCAACAAAACGACTTCCTCACAAATACGGCGTTTCAGTTCCTCGAACGCCTCTTCTTGACCTTTCTCCCACTTCCAAGTTCCATTTCCCGTGAGCTGTGTTAATGGCTTTGCTACCAGACTGAAACCACGAATGAATCGTCGGAAGAAGTTGCAAAATCCTAGAAACTGTTGGACGTCGCGCTTCTTTCGTGGAGTAATCCATTCTCGAACGGCCTGTACTTTCTTGGGATCCATGCGAATAGTTCCGTTACCAATGATAATACCGAGGTAGTCGATAACCGGTTTTTCGAAAGAACATTTTTCGGGTTTAAGGAACAACTTGTGTTCCCGTAGAATGTCGAGTACTTGTTCTACGATTTGTCGATGTTCTTCTATACCATCGGTAAAAATCAGTATGTCGTCCATGTAAACAATAACATGACCTTTATTGATAAGGTCTCGCAGGATGTGGTTCATGAAACCTTGGAACGTCGCAGGAGAGTTGGTGAGTCCGAAGAACATGACGGTTGGTTCGAATAACCCCTGGTTAGTTCGAAAAGCCGCTTTCCATTCATCACCTTCCTTTATTCGGATGTTGTTGAACCCCCATCTAATATCCATCTTCGTGAAGATCTTAGCACCTTTTAAACGATCGATTAGTTCCTGAATGAGAGGAAGTGGGTATCGGTTTTTAACCGTCATCTCATTCAGTTTGCGATAATCTTGTACTGGTCGTAAAGTGCCATCTTTCTTTTTGACGAAGAAGAAAGGAGATGCCATCTGCGAAGTCGAAGGTCGGATTCGTCCAGTTCGAAGGTTTTCTTCAAGAAACTTGTCGAGCGCCTCTTGTTCCTTTGGGTTTAATGGGTACACCTTGCAATCTAAAGGTTTAGAACCTGGCGTTAGGTCGATAGCGTGGTCCCAAGGACGTCGTTGTGGCAGTTGGTCGAATTCCTTCTGGCTGAAAACATCGGGGTACTTTTCGATGTAGGGCTTGGAAGTGTCGAACTCTTGGGCTGTTTCTTCTCTGGCTTGTTTTTCCGTCCACTTCCTCGACTGTACCTGCTCGTGAACATACCTGTCCCAGTCAAACAGGAAAAGCTGTTCGCCTTCCTGTAATGCCGCTCTAGAATGGGTATCCTCTGGTGTCCAAAAGTGTGGGTTGTAACCGCACCTTGTTGGACACCTGTCAAAGGTTAGTTCAGACGTATTCCAGTCGATACTCGGATTGTGGTGTCGTAGCCAGTCTAGTCCTAGAAAGATATTATTCTTTCCTAGACTTACTACTCCGAATTGGACGATTTCTGAATGATCACCGATGGTCATCCGGATTTCGACGTACTTGTCTATTGAGCCGGAATCATTGAGCGTACCGTCTGCATTGTAGACAGGGGTTTTGATTGGTAAGTCTTTCGTAACAAGGTTGTGCCGTTTGACGAATTCTGAGTCGATACAGGAACCAGTAGCTCCACTGTCGAGGAGTCCTTCTGTGACGATTTGTCGAGCATCTTCCAGTGTTTCGAGTATTGCTGGGAGTTTCAGACTTTTGCCGCGTGTCCCGCGAACATAACTCCTTTTGTTTTTGAGACTCCGGATGGCGGTGACTGCCGTTTTCCAGTTCCGTTTTCGTATGTCCATGACGGTTTCTTCAGAGGCTTCTTTTTCCCGTGAAAAGGGCATCCAAGTTCGTAATAATCCTACTGCTCTCGGGATCTGGTCTTCTCTAACTCTCTGAGTTAGCCATTCAGCAGTGTCGGGTTCGTACCGTATAGGTTTTTCGGTTTTTTCGGTTTTTGTGGATGAAGGTGGAGGCGTTTTTCTGTTTAGTACCTGTAGTTCCTGCTCACTCATATTCAACATAATACCTCTGACTACCGCCTTTCTCTTGTGCGGGCAGTTCCTGCTCATGTGGCCTGGCTCGCCACAGTTGAAGCACAGACGCTTCTCTCTTGCTTGGTCGATGTCCATCGGCCTGCCCGTTCCTCCGAACGTGGTGCCGGTAGCATCTCTTCTCGGTGCCGCCGAATATTCTGCCTTCGGAGCTACTTTCGGCTCCTGTCGGTTCTGCTGAGTGGACGACTGTCCACGACTCTGTCCCTGTGGGTTAGCGTTCCACCACCCTGCATACCCGTAACCTCTCTTCTGTTCGGCCCACTGCCGCCTTACATTGTCAGCCCCTGTGACTACCTTCTTCAATTCCTTGTAGTCTTCAAAGGGCTCCGTTCGTCCTTTGATGATGTCGTAGAGAAGGGTGTGATCGACCGCCCTCTCCGCTAGGGTAAGGACGTGCGACTCGTCCTTCTTGTATCCGGCATCCTTCAGCAACAATTCAAATTCTTTGAAAAAGTCGCCGGCCGAAGACTTTCCCTGTCGGATATAAGTTAGTTTGTCGCGGGCTTCCTTCTCCTTCGCGACGTTCGTAAACTCCCTGTCCATGTCGTCAATGAGCTGCTTCCCCGTAATGTCCCACGTCCCTCTGTCAATATCGAAATGGTCATCCGAGTAAACCTGTGCCCATTCGTCGGCTTTTCCTCCGACCAGGAAGGACATAATGATGGTGGTGACTCGGTGGGAATTGTCGACCTGCTTTGTCTCCGTCAACTCGGAGACGTAAGCCATCATTCGTCGTCGCCATGGCCGGTAGGTGGCGGGGTCGCCATCGTAGTTTCCTGGTGTATTGACAAACACCCGGCGTGGACTAGAAGTGACAGCAGCGACTTCTGCTGGGTCGGGCGCATGTATTGACCGATCAGTCATGTTGGTTTATAGGAAAGGAGGGGATGAGCGTGTTTGGTAGAAATGAAAATGTGTAACGTATCGAGAAAACTAGTTTCCAACGGTGTGTTGAATCCTAGGCAAGTTTGTAAAAGTTTTGTTGTGACGGGTGGTATGTGGTAGAAGCTCTATTCTTCTGTCAGCGACTCGCTAGCTCTCACAAGAGACAACCAGGCGTCACACGATAGACGATGAGCAAGAGGATAAAAAAGCAAAAAGCGGATGGATAAAACAACCCAACTACAAGTCTAGCTACCGAGGAGAATAGACGAGAATAGAGCTAAGGAATATAACTACCAAATATCTAGTCTTATATACAAAATGGGATATGAAACCGTGAGAGACGTCTCGCACCGTAACCGTGAGGATCTACAATAAGAGTCGCTCGTATCCATAAGTAAAGCTGTAGGTATTCGGTGAGTAAACAATAAGGCAATATAAAAAGAAGCATGGAGGCGGAACAATAATGACGTCGTCCTGTCAATGAACTGACAGGCACGAGAGAGTCGCGCCTAAGTGAAACGACAACGCGAGAACAATAAGGTTGACGCGTGTAACCTAAATAATAATGAAAATATAATAAGCGCTAGTGTAAGCGCTTTGGTGATTAGATAAGTAAATAAAAGAAAAGGAAAAGAATAATAAAAGAAAAGAATAATGAAAAAAGATCGATTCATGACAGCTAGCAGCCCCACAGAATCTGGAAGATTGAAGGTCAAGGATCCCCAGTTGTTCAATGGATCTGACCCACGGAAACTGAAGCCTGGAGCACCTCAAGGTTCTTGTATTCCTAGTCATTCTAGGAGTTCAGTGGAGCAGGTAGGTAGTGTCCATCCAGACCCTACGGAACAACACATCTTAGATGTGTTTCATGTGTTCAAGGATTCACTTGATACCTTCAGAACAGTCCTTGCGGGCATGAATGCTAGCAGCCCCATGGAATCCGGAAGATTGAAGGTCAAGGATCCCCAGTTGTTCAATGGATCTGATGCACAGAAACTGAAAGGTTTCTTAGTTTCCTTATCTTTGGTTTTTATTGACCATCCCTTGTATTTTACTGATCAAAAGAACATCAACTATACACTTGCCTACCTCAGCAGCTCTGCAAAGGAATGGTTTGAACCAGATATTCTGGATCCAAACCTTTCTGTGATGCCAGCGTGGACGAGTTCCTTTGTGGCCTTAGTGAAGGAACTACAGGACAATTTCAGTATGTATGATGCACAGGGAGAAGCTGAGGACAAATTCAAAACATTAAGGATGAAGGAGTCTGACAATGTTGTTATGAAAGCATCTATTTCCTATTATTCTTTTCTTTTCTTTTCTTTACTTACCTAATGTTATGAGTGTGCACTAATGGATCATCAGAAATGGATCGCGGGGTTAATCACGAGAAATAGTGAAGAGAATTACTTTGCGAGGTAAAACAATCCTGACTAGGTAGCTGGACTTTGACTCCACTATTAGTAGAGTCCTCGACACTTCATGTGTCTGATATAGAAGAAAAGGAAATGTGTTCCATTTGTGATGACCATTGCAGAACATACTGACAGTAGGGATGTTAAAACAATGATATGGATAGATGATTAATTGGTGTCACTATCGAAGTGCTATCAAGGTTGATATTTAAACTAGGGAACTACCTATTTGATACCGTAGCTTTATACTCAAGTTAAGTCAGGATCACGAAGTGATGCCATGCCTGAATGGGTTAGCTCATAGGTAAGGAACAAAAGAAAGGATATAAAAGGAATAGTGTGAATCCAATAAGGATGAGAAAAGACAACAAGTAAGTGCTTTGTGTCAGAAATCCTTCATGAAGTAATTGTGTAGTGGTAACAGGATATAAGTGATATATCTAAGTAGCAGAATGGATCGTGAAGCCTTGTAAAGACTTAGCTTGCATAGATATAATACTATGTGACTTCATCAATAAGCACCTGGAGTCAGGTGCTATTCACCCTTTGTCCTCTCCTCACAGAGCTCTGATACTGTTTGTACCAAAGAAGGATGGAAAACTTTGACTCTGCATAGACTTCTGCAGTCTTAACAACATCACTGTCACAACATAGGCTAAAGCAATGGAGCAAGACAAGAAGGAGCACAAGCACAAGCACAAACCTAAGTGTGAGTAATGCTCAACACACAAAGGTAGAAAGAATAAAGTGATCTCAGTGACTGTAATAGCATGAAGGGCCAATCACAAGGGTCAGATAAGGTGAGCCAGTTCCCAAATGACCAAGTCAGTATTGAGTGTAAGTAAGGGTACAATCAGGAACCTAGTTCCCAAATGACCAAGAGGTCAAGATATGGAACTAGGAGTTATCTACTGCACTATATATACAAGTTGTGACAATAAGTACAAGGACAATAGGAATGGATGACAATCAGCAAAAGAACAATAGTGCGGGAAGAGAATAGTGATGAGCAAATAGGGAACAAGGGGAGAACAATGGCATGGGAGTGAATGATTAGTTGAGTCCTGATCCTATGGAAGCATGTGAAAGAAGAAAAGAAAATGATGTAAGTACTTGGTTGTCATGACAATCATGAAGAAGGATCATTATCCTTTGCCTCTCATTTCTGATTTACTAGACACTCTGAAAAAAAGCTAAGTTTTACACTAAACTCAATCTTGCTCACATGTACCATTTAGTTTGAATCGCGGAAGGTGACAAATGGAAAACAACATTCAGAACCCATTGGGGTTCTTATGAATGGAAAGTTATGCCATTTGGCCTCACTAATGCTCCAGCAGCTTTCCAAAGGTTTGTCAATGACATATTTGCTGATCTTTTAGATGTTTATGTCATCATCTACCTCAATGATATACTTATTTAATCCAATGATGAGGCATTATATCACAAACTCATTTGCAAAGTCCTCCATCATCTTCACAAACATTGACTCTATGTTAACCTTGTGAAATGCAAATGGGAGGTCAACATGGTAGAGTATCTTGGTTATATTCTTTCTCCAGAGGGCTTAATGATGTTGAAAGACAAAGTACAAGCTATCTGTTACGAAACACTCTTTTTTCTATTATTCTTTTCCTTTTCTTTTATTTACTTACCTAATCATCAAAGCGCTTACACTAGCGCTTATTATATTTTCATTTCCATTTAGATTACACGTGTCAACCTTATTGTTCTTGCATTGTTGTTTCACTTAGGCGCAACTCTCTCATGCCTGTCAGCTCATTGACAGTACGACATCACTATTGTTCTGCATCCATGTTTCTTTTTATATTGCCTTATTGTTTACTCACCGAATACATACAGCTTTACTTATGGATACGAGCAACTCTTATTGTATATCCTCATGGTTACAGCACGAGATGCTTCTCACGACTTCATATCCCATATGTATATAAAACCTGGTATTTTGTAGTTATATTCTTTAGCTCTATTCTCATCTATACTCCTCGGTAGCTAGACTTGTAGTTGGGTTGTTTTATCCTCATCGCTTTTCTCATCCTCTCACTCATCGTTCATCGTGTGATGCCTGGTTATCTCTTGTGAGAGCTAGCGAGTCGCTGACAGAAGAATAGAGCTCCTACCACACACCACCCGTCACAAACATTTTACAAACTTGCCTAGGATTCAACATTCCGTTGGAGACTAGTTTATTCTCGATACGTTACACATTTTATATTACCAAACACACTCACCCCTCCCTACCATAAATCCAACATGACCGACCAGTCAATACATGCTCCCACCCCCGATGTTTCCGAAATCAATAACCCCACTTCTTCGACTTGCCGGGTGTTCGTTAATACACCAGGGAACTATGATGGCGATCCTACTACATACCGACCATGGCGACAAAGGATCAGGGCTTATGTGGGGGAGCTGATGGAGACAAAACAGGTTGAGGGTTCCCATTGACTCATCACCATCATCATGTCCTTCATGGTCGGAGGAAAAGCCGACGAATGGGTGCAGGTCTATACCGATGACCATTTTGATATCAAAAAAGGGGCGTGGAATATTACAGGAAAGGACCTTTTCAATGATATGGACAAGGAATTCACGAATGTCGCCAGGGAGAAAGAAGCCCGGGACAAGCTGACATATATTAGACAGGGAAAGACTTCCGCTAGCGACTTCTTCAAAGAGTTTGAGTTGTTGCTGAAGGATGCTAACTACAACAGGAATGATTCGCATGTTCTCACTTTAGCAGAGAATGCCGTCGATCATGCACTCCTGTATGATATCTGTTATATCTATGCAAGCTAAGTCTTTATGAAGCTTCGTGATCTATTCCGCTACTTAGATATTACTTATATCCTTTTACTACTACACAATTACTTCGCGAAGGATTTCCGATGCGAAGCAATTACTCTTTATCTCTTATCATTCTTATCAGATTTACACTATCCCTTTTATATCCCTTCCTTTGTTCTTTACTTATGAGCTAACCTATTCGGGCATGGCATTGCTTCACAATCCTGACTTACCTTTAGTATAAAGCTACGGTATCGAATAGGTAGTTCCTTAGTTTAAATATCAACCTTGATAGCACTTCAATAGTGATACCAATTAATCATCTATCTGTATCATCGTTTTAACATCCTCGCTGTCAGTACGTTCCGCGTGTTACGGGTACGCTTCTGCTACCTCGTACGGAACATCCGGAAGTTACGGAAACGACAATGGTGATTCGTTCCTATCCTTTCCTTATCGGTTTGGGACCGGACCGTACGACAACACCAATGTTAACGGATATGGTTACTTTTAATTCCCACCCTATTATCTTTTAATTATATTATCGGGAACTTTTTACAATACTTATTGTTTTATTCCAGATACTCATTGTTCTTCTTTTAACAATTAGGATTACTGGTATATAAGCATTAGTGTCCAGTAGATAGTTCTCTAGTTTAAATATCAACTTAGATCATTCCGATCTAGAGAGGTTATTCCTATAACTCCGTCCGGATTTTCCAGTCTAATCTGATAGTTGTCTGAACTTATCTGGTTGACTTCCGGACGTCCGAAATCTACGAACATCCACGGAACCACTACGACATAGCGGGAGCACTACTGAAAGTAGTACTAAGGTTCTTGTTCGACTTTACATTCCACATTTCTACTGATAGGTAGTTACCGCTCAAATCCGGGGACTATCGGAAAACTCTATACTATACTATTCATACTAGACCTCACGGAACCTCACCGGAACAGTCTTAACACTGCGATAGTCATCGTGAACGGAAAATGTTTACCTTTCTTCTCTTGCGGACACGCGAAGTGTCGAGGACTCTACTAATAGTGGAGTCAAGGTCCGACTACTTTGTCTAGGATTGTTTTACCTCGCGAAGTATTTTCCTTCACATTTTCCTGCAATTATCCCGCAATCATTCCTGACGATCCCTTTGTGCATGATCATAACAGTATATTTAAACTGACACTCGGCACATTTGTCCTCATTACCCTTTCCATTACACTCAACAATTTCACTTCCTTCAACAATGGTCTATACAAGGAGCAGACGAAACCATACCAACACTGGAGGGTCCGACGAGTCAGTAAGAGAGGAACCGGAAACGGTCAATCCTTTCGCATCGAACGCGACAGGCTTCGCGCCCTTCGCGGAATCTATCTCAGGAGCCGGACATTCTCGACATCGATCTAACGTCTTTGGTCCAGCCCCAGGACAACTGTTATGATTGTGCACAAAGGGATCATCAGGAATGATCGCGGGAAAATGTGAAGGAAAATACTTCGCGAGGTAAAACAATCCTAGACAAAGTAGTCGGACCTTGACTCCACTGTTAGTAGAGTCCTCGCGACACTTTGTGTGTCCACAGGAGAAGAAAGATAAACGTGTTCTGTTCGCGATGACTATTGCGGAATGTACTGACAGCGAGGATGTTAAAACGATGATACAGATAGATGATTAATTGGTATCACTATTGAAGTGCTATCAAGGTTGATATTTAAACTAAGGAACTACCTATTCGATACCATAGCTTTATACTAAAGGTAAGTCAGGATTGTGAAGCGATGCCATGCCCGAATAGGTTAGCTCATAAGTAAAGAACAAAGGAAGGGATATAAAAGGGATAGTGTAAATCTGATAAGAATGATAAGAGATAAAGAATAATTGCTTCGCGTCGGAAGTCCTTCGCGAAGTAATTGCGTAGTAGTAAGAGGATATAAGTAATATCTAAGTAGCGGAATGGATCGCAAAGCTTCGTAAAGACTTAACTTGCATAGATATAACAACAACCTGCTAGTGCGCGGGTTTCTAGTCATCATGGCCTTGGTCAACCAGACCACTCCGAATTCGAGTACCAAGTACTCTATACAGAAAATGGTGATCCCGTTACTGTATGAATGCTGCGAAGAAATCACACGGCAATATCAACAACAGAGATGGAAATCCCACCATCTCCTACCACTTTTACACTTGCTGACAGAATGCGTCAGCAGCTAGCAAACGCTCCCAGCCCTTTGCAAGGTCGGATACCAGTTACCACAATGGAGATTCTGGAGAACATTGAAGAAGCGGAAATCGATGAAGAGGTAGGTCCTGACGAGTCAGGAAATCCCGGAGACCCAGAGGGATCTGATCCCGATAGTCCTGGAGGTCCCGGGGCACCTTGAGGTTCTCACATTCCTAGTTGTTCTAGGAGTCCAGTGGAACAGGTAGGTAGTGTCCATCCGGACCCTACTGAACAACACATCTTAGATGTGTTTCATGCGTTTAAGGGTTCGCTCGATACCCTCAGAACAGTCCTCGCGGGCATGAATGCTAGCAGCCCTGCGGAATCCGGAAGATCGAAGGTCAAGGATCCTGAAGTGTTCGACAGATCTGACTCATGGAAACTGAAAGGTTTCTTAGTTTCCTTATCTTTGGTGTTCATTGATCATCCCTTGTATTTTACTGATCAAAAGAAGATCAATTATACTCTGTCATACCTCGGTGGTTCCACGAAGGAATGGTTCGAACCAGACATTCTGGATCCAAATCTCTCCGCAATGCCAGCGTGGACAAGTTCCTTTGCGGCATTGGTGAAGGAATTACAGGACAATTTCAGTATGTACAATGCACAGGGGGAAGCCGAGGATAAGATCGGCACGTTAAGGATGAAAGAATCTGATAATGTACAGAAGTATAACATCCGTTTTAATACCCTCGTGGCATCTACTAACTGGGACTTGCATGCCCTTAAGTGGGCTTATCAATGCGGCTTGACAAGCCGAATCAAAGATGAAATGGCTCGTCTTCCAGAACCGAAGACACTCACGGAATACCGTTACGAGGTACTTTGCATAGATAATAGGTACTGGAGACGAGAAGAAGAGCGGAAAAGAGAAGCCGCTAGATCAACAGGTGCTTACCCGGGAGGGAAAGCATCGAACACGTTGAAGAAGAACACGCCAGGTTCTTCACAAACTCCTACACCCACCACCACCACAACCACAACCTCGACAAATAACTCGGGAAAGAAAGGTAAGTTGAGTGGAGGTGGAAATTCCTCATCATCGACAAGTACTGCGGTGTCTCGACCTGCATATGTGAGCAACCTCGGCTTGGACGGAAAGCTCCTCGCGAAGGAGTCGGAACGTCGGAAGAAGTTGGGGTTATGCGGATTTTGCGGGGGAAGTCATAAGTTCGATGACTGCAAGAAACAAAAGGCTCGTGAGACTCGTGGACGCGCCGCGGAAACACAGGAAACAGTGGCAAGTACCTCTTTGGTATCGAAAAATAGTCTGCAACTCCTGTACCCCAGTATGAAGCGGGAGTTGCATTGACCAGGTTCGTACTACCAGGGAAGTTAAATTAAACGCATCCACTCTTTTCTATGATGAACGATCATTTACTATACCTCTTACGATAGATTTTCCACTTCGTGACGATTCCGCGAAGCTTTCTTTTGTTTCCTTACTCAATTCTGGTTCTACTGATTGTTTTATTGATTCTCGATTTGTGTATAAACATGCCCTTCCTACTTCTTCTACTTCTCCAATTCGGTTTCCCTCTGGCGAGCTATTACTACTGACATTTTATGTCACTTTACTAGATTCCTCTTGCGAGGCAGTATTAGGTTACAGTTTCTTGACCCGCTACAATCTGTTGATTGACTGGGCATCGAGAAACATTACATTCCATTCCACCAAGCAAGTTGAATTTCCCTCGATGTCCTCACTTCTGCGAACACTCGTTCCGGAAGAAACTGTCCCCTCGCGGGGTCAGCCTACCATTGGTTCCAAAGAGGTCCCTTCGCAATCCTCTTCACGAACCTGTTCTTGCCATTCACCTCGTCCTTTATCGGACTCTTTCCCCTATGAACCCATCTACTCCTATCCTTCGGTGGCTCAATTGGCCACTTCGTGACTTGAAAACCCAGAGATCGACATTGCTCTTGTCAACGCGGAACTCTTCAACCGTGCTTGCAAGAATGCCAAGTGTGAACCGTTAATCTTACAAGCGGTTCACAGCAAAGTCACAGCACGAGCTGCTTCGACAACTTCGGCAAACAACAGCAATCCTTCCTCGTTACTGAAGCATTACGCAGACTTTGCGGATGTCTTCGATGAAGTCGAATCCGAAGTGCTGCCTGAGCATCGACCTTACAACCTAAAGATTGAATTGGAGGAAGGCGCCAAACCACCTATCGGTCGTCTTTATCCTCTTTCTGCCAAGGAATTAGAGGCTCTACGCGATTTCATTGACAAGCACCTCGAATCCGGTGCTATTCAACCTTCATCCTCTCCTCACAGAGCTCTGGTATTATTCGTACCGAAAAAGGATGGAAAACTTCGACTTTGCGTAGACTTTCGCAGTCTTAACAACATCACGAAGAAGGATTGATATCCTTTACCTCTCATTTCTGATCTACTAGATGCTCCGAAAAAAGCTAAGGTTTATGCTAAACTTGATTTTGCTCATGCATACCATTTAGTTCGAATCGCGGAAGGCGACGAATGGAAAACTACATTCAGAACCCGTTGGGGTTCTTATGAATGGAAGGTTATGCCATTCGGACTCACTAACGCTCCTGCAGCTTTCCAAAGGTTTGTGAACGACATATTCGCTGATCTTTTAGATGTTTATGTTGTCGTCTACCTCGACGATATACTTATTTACTCCAACGATGAGACACTACATCGCAAACACGTTCGCGAGGTTCTCCGTCGCCTTCATAAACATTGACTCTACGCAAACATCGCGAAATGTGAATGGGAGATCGATACGGTAGAGTATCTTGGGTATATTCTTTCTCCGGAGGGCTTAACGATGTCGAAAGACAAAGTGAAAGCTATCATTGACTGGCTGGTACCTCGGAAAGTCAAAGATGTCCAGTCTTTTCTTGGATTTGCTAATTTCTATTGACAATTTATTTATAATTATAGTGATATTGTAGTTCCGATGATGCGGCTTATGCAAAAGGATACACCTTGGAATTGGAATACTGACTGCCAGGAAGCCTTCGAGAAGCTCAAATACAGCTTTACTCACGCTCCGATTCTGGCACATTGGGAACCAAACCGACATCTAATCATGGAAACAGATGCCTCGGACTACGCGTTAGCTGCAATCCTCTTGATCCTACTACCTGACGGAGAAATTCACCCCATCGCATTCCTCTCGAGGACTTTTCAAGCTGCAGAACTTAACTATGACACTCACGATAAGGAGCTTTTCACAATATTCGAAGCATTCAAAGGTTGGTGACATTACCTTGAGGGATCTGGAGATCCTATTGATGTAGTTACCAATCACAAGAATCTCGAATACTTCTCGATGACGAAAATCCTTATGCGAAGACAAGTTCATTGGTTGGAGTATTTGCACCAATTTAACATGGTGATCCGATTCAGACCAGGTAAGTTAGGTGAAAAACCTGATTCAATGACTAGACGCTGGGACGTCTATCCAAAAGAGGGGGATATTGGCTACGCGCAAGTTAACCCACATAATTTCAGACCTATTTTCACTAATGAACAACTAACTACTTCCCTTCGAGCTACATTCCTAGAAGGACCGGCACTTCGTGCCTCCATTGTTATGGATATAGAGGCACTCCATTCCGCTATTCGCGATTCAATCGAACTGGATCCGGAATCAATCGCGGGATTGAGGTTCGCGAAGCACGGTACAAACACTCATTGGACATTAGGGTCTGATGGACTGTTACGACTTGACAATCACATTTACATTCCTAACACTTCTAATCTATGACTTCAAATTTTACGCTACTTTCACGATCACCCACTCTCAGGTCATTTTGGTCAAAATCGGACTCTGGAAGCCATTCGATGACAATACACTTGGCCAAAGGTTCACGAATTCGTTCGCAATTATATCAATTCATGTACGGTTTGCGGATGCAACAAACCTCGTTGACATAGGCCTTACGGTCTACTCAAACCACTTCCGGTTCCCATTCGACCTTGGGATTCCATATCGATGGACTTCATTGAACAATTACTGGACTCTAAAGGACATATGGCTATTTTGGTAATCATGGATCGAGCCTTGAAACAAGGCATTTTCATCACGACACATGACAAAATAACGTCTGAAAAGCTCGCGGAACTGTTCATTCATCACGTTTTCTCGAAACATGGAGTTCCTAGTCACGTCACTTCTGATTGAGGCTCGGAATTCGTTTCGGCTTTCTTTCGTGCTTTAGGGGAAGCTCTCTCGATCAAACTACACTTCACCTCGGGATACCATCCTGAGGGGGATGGACAAACAGAGCGAGTTAACCAGACTCTGGAACAATACATTCATATGTATTGTGCATATCAACAGGACAATTGGGCAAAACTTCTGCCTATCGCGGAATTTGCGTACAACAACGCTCCTAATGCATCCACTGGTATTACTCCGTTCTTCGCGAATAAAGGTTATCACCCTAACATTACAGTGAAACCTGAAATCGACATCCGTTCCAATCGCGCGATTGACTTCGCGATGAATTTAGATGAGATTCATTCCTTCCTCCGCGAAGAAATTACTAATGCGCAAGCTCAATACAAAGAGCAAGTGGACAGAAAACGTATTACTCACCCAGATTTTCCCATTGATTCACAGGTATTTGTACTAACAAAGCACATTAAAACCACTCGACCTACCGTGAAGTTCTCTGAGAAGTACCTTGGACCGTTCAAAGTTCTTGAGTGCATAGGAACTCTCTCGTACAAGTTACAACTCCCTTCCTACCTCAGTCGTATCCACCCAGTTATCCATGTATCCCAACTCGAACCATATACTCCAAACTTGATTCCACATCGCGAACAAACTCCTCCACCTCCGGTGGAAGTCGATGGCGAAGAGGAATACAACGTCGCGGAGGTATTGGATTCGAAATTGGATCATCGATACAAGAAATGTCCACTACGGTATTACATCCGGTGGGCAGGATACGAAGGTACAGATGAAGAGTTTTCCTGGGTCGCCGCGAACGAAATTCACATGGACGAGCTGGTCCCAGCTTTCCATCTTCGTTACCCTCACAAACCTGGACCATTATGATCAATGACCATTTATTTTTACTATCTCATTCATTGGAAATACTAATTTTTATTTTACTAGTTCAATAACTCCTTGCAAAACCTTCGCGATTCATCACCATTACATTCCCTACTACATTACCTACTAAATTCCACACCTTCATGCTAAAGAGTTACACGATCTATCCTTCGCGAAGCTAACTTCGAACTCTCACAATTCCTCCCTTCCAAAACCATCGCGATTCTTTCCTCGCGGAATGAATCCTTACTTCTCACATTCCCTTCCTTCTACAATCATCGCGATTCCTTCCTCACGGAACGAATCGTAACTCCTTACACTTATTCATAAAACAAGAACCTTACAACTCCAAAACCACCAAAAAAAAAAAAAGGGCAAAAACTTATAAAATTAAACAAAACAAAACAAACAAAAACAAAACAAAACCACAAAGCAAAAAACAATAAAAACAATACTAAACAACTACTTATATTTAATTACAAGTCCCAAGATTACTACTATCCTTCGCGAGAATCATGTCGTGCATCGTTTTCCTTCGCGAATCTCTCTTCTGTTTCTCTCCTCTTCATCTTCTTCCTCTTCTTCTTTTTCTTTGTTCCCTTCTACCTCTTCCTCTGCAGGTCATGGCTGTACTAAACAAACAAGTTCTTCCATCGCGGAAGCGGCACGATTCACAAAGTCTAGCAGTGAACTGAACTGCTTTCGAAGTTCTTCGTTCTGCTCTGTGAGCAGATCCAACTTCACTCCCAATTCACCACCTCCAAGACTCCGTTCTGCGACATGTCTTGCAGGACCTTGATACATTTCTCCTTCGTCGACCCTAGGTCTTTTTCTCCTCGCCCTCCAAGCAGCATTTTCTCCGGACCAACTACACCGTTGTCATTGCTGATGACAATGGAGGCAGGCCTGGGTACGCGGTTTCCCAGGTTGTGCAATGCAGTTGGTAGTGTTACCTTGCATAACACAACAAAGGCAAGCTTCGCGGTTACGCGAAGGGGTCGGAGGAGGGAGGTCGTCGTTGTCATCATTATTGTCATCATCATCACCATGGTCATCGTCTCCATCATCCGGGTCCGGAGCAGATCCAATCTATCTGGGGTAAGCCAAATGCATCATCGCAAAGTCAATGAATACTCACCTGGAGAACCACTCATTTTCTCTTCAACACTCTTATTTCCACCTCCGGAGTATTGCGAACCACGGAGGCCGACTTGTAAACTTTTTGTTTTGAACCTGAAGGTTCCCGTGAGCTCATTGATGCTCCCATTCTTCGTGATGCAGCCCGAGCTGCACGTTCTCGACATTCTTGTAGTTCACTGAGGGCTTGGGCCCTTCGATGATCCGCGTCTCTTCCTCCTCAGCCAATT